>OMLP01016377.1:0-12285 GCA_900302685.1 Spondyliosoma cantharus
GCCGGCTGCTGATGCAACTACACCCGCCGCTTTTAATAGAATCGATCTATTTATTCGGTGGATGCTCGAGGGGCTGATGGAGAGTTGTGAGGCTATGCATGAAAAAAAAAAACCATGACGGCCATGGAGACGAGCCGGGTGCGGGATGTCGACATCACCCTGGCCGCACTCTTGTAATTCCACTCTCGGGCGACTGGCCACAATGTCAGCGCTTGCAAATAAAAAAGCAGCCGGATAAACGCGCACACAGCCTCCCCCTCTCTCACACATGCACACACGGCTACTTACAATTCCTTTATGAGCATTTTTTTTGGCGGTGCGGTGTATCCCAGCGGGGAGCAGCTCCAATGCAAAGGTCCAGAAACAGGGTCGATCCCTCCCTCCGATAGTCTCTTCTTTCTCCGCTTGCTTCTCTCCCACCTCTCCCCCTCTATGTCATTCTACCTCCACAGTCGCTTATTTTCTTCAAATTCACTTCCTGATCGGGGCCGCGACGCGGCGTTGCTGTTGCGCGCAGAGCACCGAGGAAGGCCTGTAGAGCAGACTACACACATAAAGGGATGGTTCACCTCAGCGCGGGGTGGGTGGTGGTTGTGCTGCTGGGGTCCATGCAATTTAGACTCCATCAGTCAGAGAGCCAAACTCAGGCATCTCATTTTTATACAGAAAAATAATTCTTACTTACTCTTGTATGAAATCTTGTTTATATTCACATATATAAATGTATTGAGCCCAGTGGGATCAATACATTTTTTCTGGTTCTGATTCTGATAAATATATCGCAAATAGCCGGAATAAAGCCTGACTATGGAACAGCTCACACTGGCCCTTTTACTTGAAAAACACCAGGCGAGAAAGCGAAAATGAAATAAAAGTTTAAGTTCATTTCTAATTCAAACTATAGAATATAATGCACCTCATATTAAACACTTCACCATATAAGGTACACAAATCTGTGATAGTTACTGAGGAGCGGGTAAGAAATAAATCAGGAACGATGAGCAATTACTGAATAAATGTCATTTCAAGACTGTATAGTAGATAATGATGAGTTACTTCATGAACTATATTAATTAATCATTAGGTAATGATAAGTTCATCAATGTCTGTGAATCAACATTGTGACCTCTCTGCTCATGAGTTGGTTCTGATTGACCATGAACTAGTAACGACTCATTCATTACTAATTACTTAATCAGTAGTTAGTCTTTTATGGCCTTCAGGTAAAGTGACATATATTAAGTAGTTACCAATACATACTTATTAATTACTAATTACTTAATCACTGCTCTTTTTGTGTCTACTACTGAGTAGTTACAAGGTAGACTCGTTTATTACTAATTACTTAATCATTAGGTACTCTTTTGTGGACATTTGAGTAAATTAAATACAAATACGAACTCAGGGAAGAAGAATACATTCAGGTAAATACAGAACAATAAAGAACAATATAAAACACAAACTGTAATAAAAAAAACAACACAAAACAAGTAGCACCAAATTGATCCCTCTGCAGTAACTGTTGAAGTTTAGTTTTGAAATGATCCCAGACCGGATCCAGTTTGAGTTCTGCAACTTAGAATGTAAAACAGATCAACGGTGGATTATCATTATTATTATTTTTAAACAGACAAAAAAAAATCAGACATAACACCTAAAATACATCAAATGTGAAGCACCCTCTGTGCTGAATGAGATTCTCTAAACCTTTTTTCTTGAGAGTGTGCTACACTCTCTGCGTCATCGCTGTCCAGGTGACGTAGAAGCGTGGTTTTTCACCATCAGAGTGTATATGGGCATGACACGGGGACCACCACCGCTGGCACGGACGCACGGTGCGTCAGCTCTCTAAGCCCTTTAAACAAAGTCCCCGAATCTAATGTGATTATCGTCCTCCAGAAATCCAAAACCCATTCCTGTCCACCACATGTCTGCCACTGATGATGGCACGTATTCGTCTTTACAGTGGCTCCACATGATTCCCAATATCGATCAATTGTGGAATGAAGTCGTGGCCGGTAAACTTGAACAGCCATCCTATGACACCCACACAGGGATCGCTGATTTGTATTTCCCTCAAGGACCCCTAGGAGGTCCACTGAGCGCACTCTGCTCCTCCACCCACGGGTCTGGGTCTGTATAGGATGGTGTTGACGCGTGATGCGATGACAAGGCATCACAGGTCCCTAATCCAGCCCCACGTCCCGGAGATTGCGGGATGAGTGTGCGTGTGTGTGAATCTAAAATTACGTAACGGCGCACTGCTGCTGTATTTATAGCGCATCTGTATCCGTCTGCCAACATCCGCTTATCATTCCTCTGTCTTCTCATCTGTAGGAGCGCTTCAGGCTACAGAGGCCACCTCCTGCAATGAATGTCAATGTACACTGTGGAAGACTGACTATCTATCTATCTATCTATCTATCTATCTATCTATCTATCTATCTATCTATCTATCTATCTATCTATCTATCTATCTATCTATTCAGAGGGAATACTTCTAACTTCATATTTTTCAGACAGATTTAGTTACTCGTTACTTTACAGATTCTTTGAGAGTCAGAGTCTTTGTATACAAAACATTTGAAACATTTCTACAGCATTTAGGCCTTCAAGCACAGTTAAAACAAATACTCAATTAATCAATTAGGCCATTAACAGAAAAATAAAAAGCAACTATCATGATGATTGTTTGAGTGATTTTATTTCCTATGAAGCTTTTCAAATATAAGGAGAACTTTTACTTAAAATACTTTAGATATATTTTCCTGATTTAACTTACCTTTACGGTGTGGTATTTGTACTTTCTTGAGTAAAGAATCTGATTGCTTCTCCCACCACTGTCTGTCTAAAAATAAATGTAGTCAAGTATTTTCTACTCCCTTACAACTATTACCTATGTGAAGCTCTCTCTGTGCGCCATCTGATCACTTAATCAATGATGCAAATTGATTAAAAAAAAAAGAAAAACAAAGAAAAGACATTTGGTACAAACATCCACAAATAATTGATAATTAATAATTTAAAAACATTTGTGTAGACACTAAACACAATGAAAAGAGGCAGAAAATAGAGCTGCTTTTTAAAAAGCATCCACAGGTGTACGTACTTTCAGCTTGTAATTTAGAAGCGTTCGATCAGATAATTCACCAGAACATGAGGTGACTGGCCCACTACTTGCTTTACAGTGAGTTTTTAAGGCAGCAGTCTCGTGTTGTGTCTTTGAACTGTGTGCCTGAACACACCACGGGGGGCCCGGCCGGACTACAAACAGCAGCAGCAGGCCAGCAGAGCTCCGGGAGCCACTGTCCCTGATGTGAGTGACGTCCTCAGATCTATTCTCAGGTGACGAGAGGCAGAGACTGAGGCTGAGGTGTCAAGTGATAACCATCTGCTGGTGTTGTATCAGGTGGCAGAGTGGAGTGCTGACAGACCTGTTATAAACCAAACATGTAGTGAGATTGTGCTTGGAACATCTGGTGAAAAAAAAAAATAACCTAGAAACACTCTTAATCTCACCTATGAACATGTTTCCGGTGGGACATGGAGTCAGGAGACACCTACGTCTTAAGCACTGTTTACCCGTGAGCACTTTCTGGATACATTCAAACTCATGCTACATGTGAAAAATGTGCAGTTATACAGAACTGTGAGAGTTGAAGACACATCTCAGATCAGGAAAGTGTGACTGCATTTGTGCAGGTTTGGTGTAAAAATGTTTAGAGTTTCTGTTAAATTGAAAAAATTAAAAATAAAATTAGGCCTAAAGGATCAAAATCAACTCTGGTTTTCCTCATCCAGTGTGATGGCCTTCAAAACACTGACCTCTGCTGGCTGGTTGCAGACAAACTACTCCATCGACTGCAACATTTAGAAAAGATATCTAATAAAACAGAGGGACACTGTTAAAATCTTCAAATGTAAATTAAAGACAGCATTATAGGTTTACTGATTGTTCTACTGTTCATACAACAGCAGTAGCTACAGTAGTGCTACTGTAGATAAGAAAATGTGTCACTAAAATGTTTAATACTATGTTTATCACTTTTTTAAAGGCGCACACATAGTTTTAGAGAAGAAAGTTTAATCAGACGATAAAGAACTTGATTAAATTATTTTTTTATGCTGTAACAAACCTCGCAAAACCACCTCTCTTCGTTTTCTCATCGTCAAATAAACATGAACATTTAAAGAGATCAACTCATCTTTATTAACACCCCCCCCACCCCTGACAAATTCTTCCATATTTAAAGAGGAATTCCTGCACAGCACACTTAAAATACATCATGAAACTTGTTATGGAAAAAAAGAAAGGAGTGTAAAATAAAAATAAATACACGTAAGAAGGCAGGAGGATCTCAAAATTAAAAGAGCGACTATTTCTCTAGGAAGGGATCGGGAGAGAAGTGCTGAAAGGAGCTGATGTGTGTGAAATGTAAAGGGTTTAAAAAAGTGCTGGACTCTTCTTGACAGTGGTATGAAATACTGACTTTAAGCTAAGGGATTTGGATGGGAGTGATTTATCGATACGCTTAATGGAGAATATTACGTTTCTCCAAAAAATGGTATGCAAGAATTTCAATAGAACACGCTGCCTGATAAACAAATCTACTCAGGTATGTTCAAAAGGCACCCATGGTAAAAGCTAAAAAGAAAACTAAAGAAAGCAGGAAATAAAAATAAATACTCTAACATACAAGAAACATACCGGTTTGTTTGATGTCCCTCTCACAGAACACACTCCCAAAACTACAGCATACCTTCCACTCGGTGAAGAAACATCAGCAGTAAGGCTCTTCTCTCTTCCCTGTCGCTCAGTAATGCCATTTTTGTCCGCACTTACCTTACACCATCTATCACATAATCCAGTTTATGAATAGATATGAAGCACCACATGATAGGATTTACAATCAGGACGATTTAAAGTCAACGTATCAGACAGAAAAAGAAAACAAGATTTATGTTAGTGGACTGATTCACCAAATAATGGCGAGGTCTTCTTTCGCAGGTGGAAATAAACCAGATCCCTTTTCCCTGTTTTTCCGCTCACATGGGGAATATTGAAGCAGTCTTGTGTGGCGTGCAGCTGCGCTCATGCGCCGCTTGGAGATAGGGGGGGATACAAAGAGAAGTCAGAGGATTTTTGGGGGGAATGCAGAGGGCTGACGCCTCTTTCCTTTCACAGTCTTTTCCTCTCTCTTGTTCTTCTTTTCCCACTCCACCTTTCAGTTTCCTCCACAGCAACGGTCCAGTAGACTCCGAGAAAACCGCAGCATCAGATTATCTTGGTGGGATTCTGGTAGTCTGTTTGTGTGTGTGTGTGTGTGTGTACCCATAACAATTATACCGTATGTTTAAATGTGATACTGATACTGATACTACAGATTCCAGTTGTCTTTTTGTATGCCAGTATAAAATCATTCCTCGTCCTCTGTTCATCTTGTTTTTCCTCTAGACGTAGGCCTCGGGGAGGTCGGACCCGTTGATTCTGATGTAGATTTTAGCGTTGTCCTCCTTCTCTCGTTGCTGTCTGTGGAGCATCCGTCTGTAGCAGATCAGGTACAGAGGCAGCAGGAATCCCAGCATGCTGAGAGCAAGGAGTCCAATGTTGACCTGCAAGACAACACAGGAGTTAGCCATGATGCCAGAGGGCTTAATTTGAGTGTGTGCTTGTGCGTGCGTGTGCGTGTGTGTGTGTGTGTGTGTGTGTGTGTGTGTGTGTGTGCACATTCATACCCAGAATGGGTCTCCGCCCAGGGGTCCCATCATGGCCAAAAACAGTGGCTGCTGCAGGAGTGCAAACACAGCACTGACCAGAGACTGCATGCCTGTTAGACTGCCAAACTGGGAGGAGGGATACCTGATGAGATGGAGGAGGTTAAATTTAGTTTCGCATTTGGAAGCCTTGTAAATGTACAGTATACAAAGATGTTGTGTGTGTGTGTGTGTGTACGCGCGTGTGTGAGTGTAAAGCACAGTGAGACCTACACAGCAGCATAGAGGCCACCAACAGCAGAGTGAATGAAGCCTCTCACCACAGTGTGTAACACAAAGGAGACAATCTGAGGGAAGATGAGATCAGAAGCAATCAACATTCATTCGTTATGAGGGCCTTAAAGGAATAGTTCAACAATTTTGGAAATGTTTTGCTTTGTTGCAGAGAATAAGTCTAGCTCAGGCCTATTAAGCTATTTTTTTTTTTTTAGAAGGGTTGGACTTTTACATTCCCAGCCTGACCTTTAAAGCTAATGCTATGAGCAAACTACGCCACATTTAAATGACTTCAACATTACCCTTACTAAACTCCCAACTACAATCTACCGTACACACATCACTATGAATTGATTATTCTGCACGTTGGAAAGTTAGAGTTAGAATAGTCTACCAGTGGATGGAGAAGGTTTCCCTGTTTGGTTCGATGGACATGTAACATCCCCGACAACCTCTGTATTCTCATTTAGCTAATTGTTAGCAATGGCAGACCTTATTTCAGTCATCCAACCAAAAATCCATAAAAAAAGACACGAGAGCCTTAAGGGCAAAAATGCTCACAAAGTTTTTCCAGGTTTAAGGACTTATTCCTGCAGCACACTATATGTAGCTAAGCGTAGCATAAAGAAAGGGGGGAAACGGCCAGCCTGGCCCTGTCCAAGGTAACCAAATCTCAATAGCACCTCTTCAGCTAACCACTCAACAAATGATATCTTATTGTAGGCTATCTAGTCTATGCTACGCTAAGATTACTCTATCTACACTACTTGACCAACAGTAAAACAATAAAAGGAAGCTTTATAGAGACAGTGATAACCACTCACCTGCAGGGGGAGGTTGGGCACCAAGCAGGTGATCCCAAATCCCACTAAAAGGACGTTTGTGAGGACGAATGCTCGCAAGGCATTGGTCACCTTCTGCATCTTTTTGTCTCTGGGCTTTTTCTGGAGCTCCCTGGTGAACAGAAGAAAGAGCGATAAGATAACCAGTCACTGATATCACAACTCAAAGGGTTCATTTCTTGGGTTTTCTTCATCACTCTGGCAAATAAACACTCCGGTCATGTCTGGGCTTATAAATAGAAAAGGGGTTATAGCGGTCGAAGGAACAACTCAAACTTGACTCACTTGCTGCAGGGCTCCTTTTCCTCCTCGCCATCATCACATTCCTTCAGCTTCCAGTCCATGATCTGACCAATCACGGGTGTCGTCATCAGGCAAAGCAGCTGCAGCACGCCGAAGATGGAGGAGTACAGACTCACTGAGAGAGAGATAAGAAGGAGGATGTAAAAAAAAAAGAAAAAAGTGCAATGAATGTAAGAAAATGCGGAAAAACAAGAGAGGGGAAAGGTTAGCAGGAAGGATAAAGGATGACGATAAGATGGAGGGTTCAGGACCTATGATGGTTTGGTTAATTATTAGTCCTGAGCAGCAGAGCCACATTGAGTGAAACAACAGTGGATACGGGGGAAATGGATGTTCAAAAGTCAATTTGATGCCATTATGAGGCTATTTATGGCCGGGGGAGTAATGGCTAAAAGAAAGGTCAAGTGAAAGTGATCATATGAGCAGGAGCCGAGGGTCGAAGTTAGTTAATGAGTACAACAAAATGATACCTGATGGTTTCAGATTAAAGCTGAAGGACTGGGTTACTGACAAACAGCCAAGGTCAAATAATGAAAAACAACCCTACATATAACAAAAGACAGCAAGGAGTGGGGGTAATGGATCATGTGCGGTATTGTGATGGAAAATCCACACGAGACTACAGGTTAAATTCTAATGGTTGTGTTCTAAGTAATCTACTAATACAACTACACGATTTTAGTCTTACCGACTTCCATTTTCTCCACTGAAAAGTCAAGTGAAAGCAAGTAAGTCAGCAATCACACCAAACAATCTTAAATTGACATATACACTGAAAAACATAATGTAATGAATTAAAAATGCAATGTAATATTAAGGAAGGAGACACACATATCTGACAATACATGACGGTATGTTGTCATTTTGCTTCAACAATATAAGACAAAATATAAGGTAATGAATGTAACACATTGATAACATATACTGATCTGTCTGATTTGAATTTGATTTTCACTAGATACTAGATATTGTTATAATTTCAATCATATATGAAAAAGGATTAATAATAATTGGTATATTTGACTATATATAGAGAAATGGTCATTTGATTTATTCATTAATACATTGTAAGTACTATTAGAGGTGCACTGTCAGGAGCTAGGCCTGTGAAAAAAAGTTGCGTAGTGCACCTTTAAATATATATTTCAATATGAAGATGACACTTATTTCAGACATAAGCCTGTGTCAAATCATCGTATTACTTTAATATGCATTTACAAGGGGAAAATGTTGTCATAACACAGTTTGATTTATAAAAGCTAGACGGTTGATATATGAGATTTGCGCATATAAAAAAATGCATCTCCATTGCCTCATCAACACGTAGACACAGAAACACACTCAAACCAAAAAGCAGAGAGACACACCTGTGTTGAGATCTCCGTCTGTGAGCGACTCCAGGACGCTGTTCATGGCGCCCATGTAGAACAAGAGGCGCAGCTGAGTGATGGACATGGTCAGGAGACTGAGCATGAAGATCGGGGTGGTGACAGTTTTCATGAATGACTGGGCTGCAAAGAAGAAACAGAGTTTTAATGACGTGCATTGGAAAACAGGGGTGGGGTGACCTTTTGCTGACGTCCGGACTTCTCGTTCTTACTCTCTTTCTGTTGCTTGCAGTCCATCTCCAGGTCCATGGTGGAGAGGCAGAGCTTGTGTCCGTCCTTGGTGGCCAGCTCCTTCTGCTTCAGGCTGTTGCCCAGGCTGAGGCGGCGGCCCACTGTGGTCACCTGGCTGTAGAACTGCTTTCCGGTGATTTTGTGGTCAAAGCCCAGCCAGCTGAACTTAATCTTCACACTAAGGAAACAGAGGAAAGTTAAGTGATAGTGGCAGGGAGGAAAGTATAAAATGATGACATACAGGAAACATCGTAGTGTTGCATTTGCCATCAACACTAAAAGGGTTGAATCAGGCATCCTAGTAATCCTGCAAGTCATGCACAAATCAGTCTAGTGGAAACGTTTTTGCTGAACAAGCAAGTCACAACTAGTGATTTTAATTAACCCCAAGGATGACAAGAAAGCAGATAGACTTTAACCTGGCAGCAGTACACCTGCACATTTTTGCAGTTATTACATAAATTCCCGGAGTGATGATAACTACTCAAGAGACTGCTATTTCATTATGAATCCACAGATTTTGTTCCAAAGAAACTGAAAGGTGCAAAAATATGTGACGGAATTTAAACGTGGACTTCTGCTGTCAGTGGTCTCCATGTGCCGCTGTGTGTGTCTGTGGTACTAACGTGTAGTCCATGTCATCTGGTCCTGGGAACGGTTCCATCGGCCAGTTAAACTGGCAGTTCAGGAAGACCAGTACGGCACAGGAGGCCCAAACTACCAGAATGGTGATGAAAGGTATGCCAAGGTCATAGATCACCTGTGAAAATGAAAATCATATAACAAAAAACAGAGAGGAGACAGGAAACACCTGAAATCAGAATGCCATCAAGAGTGTATACATCTGCCAAGCCTGAAAAATCCTCCAAATCGTTTATTCAGAGGTGAAATATATAGTTTATGTTGAAAATGATTGAAAATTAAGTACCATTTTCTACTCAGTCGGCATGCTAATCAGCTAGCACTCCTTTGCTAGCGGATTTAACACCAACACTCCCATTCCGGACAGCGAGATGCACAGCTAACTGAGCTAACTAGCTTAACAGAAGCTACTGTTAGCAGTCACTCTGGCAATATCTGCTGCTCTATATAGCTGGCTAAAAATCGTACATATTGCACCATTAGCAGTAGAACATTTTCAAATTGATTCGCTTCTGAGTTGAGTTTTGCATCACATTACATATAGGCAGCCATAATAACTAGTGTGTAGATGTGTGCTGGGTGTTTTTTTACCTTGACACCAGGGAAAGTGACGGCGGATGAGGCATAGGAGCCAATCATAAGGGCGATGAAGGTGGAACGGAGGTCCCCAAACATGTTCGGGAGCTAAAGATAAGGAGAGAAAAGATTATCAAATCATCACATCCTGCCTTTAATCTATCCTACGATAAAGTCCCTGCTGCGAAAACTTGCAAGAGACATGACATATATCGCGCTGTATAAGGGTTAAACCATCTACTGCCAAGATAATGGCGATCTCAGCTGCAGTGTAGCTGCTCTAAACTCGAGGCCGGGGACAGATTGAGGACACTGTGAGGATGGTGCCTACTGACACCGGGGGTCAGAGTGGACAGTTGGAAACCAATTAGCAAGCAGACATGGCTGTACAGAGAGAACATCAGAGAAAACAAAAACACAACAAAGTGACAGGGAACGCCGGCGAAAGCAGTATGAAACGGCGCCGCATAAACATGTGCAGCTGTCCGATCACAGGAGACGAACGCAATTTCTATACAGCTGAAACAATCCGAGGGGGGGCAGCTGAGGTGAGGTGACATTTTTTCTCTTTTCTCTACTCCCGTTTAAGGAATGAGAGCAGACACACAACGGGAGACGGTGGGTGGCAAAACATCCAGATACAAAGGCGTTCACAAGCTGTTCTGCTTTCAAGAGACTGAACAACAACAAGCACATTCAATTACATAAGATTGAGGAAGCTGGGGAAGAGGTGTATGCGTGTGTGTGCGTGTGTGTGTGGGGGTGTGTGTGAGATCACCCAAGTTACAATATCTCCCAGCAATATCACCAGGAGGACCGTATAAAACTGTTCCCCTTAGATTTTGACACAGATACATTAGCGGCTGCTGGGTGAACCTGAAGGGAAAAGGTGACCTGACAGCTGACACTGGCAGGGAGCCTGTGGAGTATTACCCAACAGCCCTCAGCTGAGAATAATTGCCTGTAATTCTGAGGTGGAGTCATGACCAAGGAGCCAAGGAGCTGTACAGAGTCTAATGATTAACCCGACGCTGAGACTTTCACGTATAGCATATCGGGTTTGTGAGGGAGATGAGTGAAAGGCGGTAAAAGGGGGAAAACATGGATTTATGGACGGCCTCTGGATGCCTCCAGGACATGAAGTCTATAGAAAGAGAGCAAACAAAGCTCTAAATTACAGTTTTACTACATCACTGACATTCAGGCCAGTGGCAGCGACTAATGAGAGATTCAGCTGGATGCAACAAATACCACAGAGACGAGATGGAGGTCTTTACATTAACAGCCTGTGGTGGTATAGAAAACCGGGCATTTTATTGGGAGATTTAGTGGAGCAGAGCCCCTCTCTAGTGAACAGCATCACCATGGCACAGCCCAGGACTCCTGTGTGAGTCGCAGTAGGCTTAAACGGATGGCGTTAGAAGGAGGCGCAGGGGGAACGGCGGGGAAAGAATGTTGTTTTTCTGTGGTTCGACGTATGCTTAAAGGGGGTACTCAAAGATCTCGAGAATGCCTGAGAGAGGTCCGGCTGTGAAGGATTCTCCTTCTGGTTGCGGGGGGAAATGGTTCTGGCTTTGCACGCCTTTAAACCAGTCCCAATTGTCTTGGGTGACACCGAACCCAGAATGCAGGGTGGTGTTGGCAACAAGAAAGATGCACGCAAGGAATGAAAAAAAAAAAACGACATCTCATCCATTTTAATTATTCGCTACTTTAAAGATGTCCACCGTGAGTGTCCGAATAGTAAAGGGGCAATATGTAAGACTTGTCAAATTCATATACAAAACAAACAGGGGGTGCCATAATCACCAGATTAGCCACTAACTGCTGCTAACTCTTGCCATTGGACAAATTAGCGCAGTTAGCCGTGCAGTTATTTGTTCGGATTTTTGACTGGTAGCTGGTTAGCATGCTAAACTTCAACAGTTACTTCTGCAACAGAATACATGGACATCATAACGTCAAAACTGCTATTTCTTCATACTCTGTTGATCATTTTCGTAAATTTTTTTATGTTTTCTAACAAAAACAGTAACGTAGCGCCCCTTTAGCTTCCATCACAAAGTGGAACTTAATGCGTTGCTTTTGTTATTCCCTTTTTGAGAGCGATGCTGCATTGCTAGCTGTGCTTGAGTACATTCAATCCCAAATATGAATTTCAAGAGCTCAACAGTTGCTGTGATGTTCTTGCTGAGGCTCAATAATACATGCAGTGAAAACTGATAATGAACCACTGCCTCAATCAACCACCCCTCCTTCCCTCCTGCTATCCAAAGATCGGCCTGGTTGTCAGCAGGAACACAGAGTGCACT
>OMLP01016378.1:30381-54832 GCA_900302685.1 Spondyliosoma cantharus
AAAAAAAAAAAAAAAAAAAAAAAAAGCTAAGATGCAGAAAGTTAGACAGGCAGAAGCAAAAGGCAGCGTTAGCACCCGGACCAGCGGCCAATAATAAGCCCACAAATCTAAGAAAAGATCCGAAGAGACCTGGAGTGGAAAACGCTTTTTGGAGCTGGTCCTGCGAGGCTTCTCACACATTTTCTTGTCAGTCGCGGTAAAATAGAAACATCTTTGCATGGCAACAACGCCCCTTAACAACAAAGCCAGGGCCCTGAGAGAGTCTGTCTCCGTGTATGTGTAGAAATGGGGTCAGGTGTCGTATTACCGTACCGTACGCCTGCTGTATGTTCAGTATCGGCAGTCCAACCCGAAGCACACTTGTGCAAAATCAAAGGTGAGTTACAGCTTAACACTTCTTTGTGTTGCAACTTTACCTTCCTTCGAGGTTGAATTATCATTTTTTTTTTCGTCACGTCACAGTGGTGTGCTTGTTCTGTGGGTTAGGTACTCAAACCACTCTGTAAAGGTTCAGAAAACATTATGTTCAGGCTTGAAATTGCCTGTTTTGGTCACGACACACGCGTCATCTTAAAAGTACCCGGCGGTGTCACTCGTACAAATGTTGAAACGCCTGTAATTCCACTAATGTCACCTCCAACTACAGACATAAAACTCAGCTACTGAACCGTGTAATGTGAGCGTGATGTGACACGTATTGTGGACATGTCAGTACAGTACGGAGACTGTGGCGTGTACACATTTGAACATATCTGTGGTTTGCAGATATCTAGCAGGGGGCGCACCTTTTCCATGAACACCCTTCCAAACCCTCTCTCCCTCTATTCTGCACTCCTCCCTCCGCATGTTTAATATCCTGCGTTATGTGCATGAAAACACAAAAACAAAAACGTGGATCTTTAAATAACGTCTGATGAGACATACGGTGAAAGAAGACACACCGACAGGTCTTTCGGAAGAAGCCAGCATGCGTTATTATCACGGTGTTTTTTTTTAAAGTGTCAATCACACGATGTAATTCTGACAAATGCCTTACGTTTGTATTTTTAGATGATTTGATTCCGGTTGCTAACACGGTGGCGATGAATCATTCGCTCCCTGCACAGATAATCGCTGCTGGTCAAGTTCAGCGAACACAAAGTATTTTAAAACACAACAGCACACAGCACAACAGTTGGCTTATAGATATAATACAAATGCATCCATTCTCAGAGTCAAAAAGACATGCAGTTCCGTAAACAATGTGACTCTTCTCCTCATTTTTAAAGCAACGTGGAGGGGAAAAAAAGGAAATTGTGATGTTTCCTGTCTATGAAAATCGCAGAAAATGCACAGAACGTCCAGCATAATGGACTAATAGCGAGACTTAAGAGGAGAGAGCAACAATACAAAAAAAAAAAAGAAAGAAGGACAAGTGAGAGAAAGATGCGGACGAGATAAATGCAGAAAGCATGGAGACAATATCCGAGCAGCAGAAGCTGGATGGTGGGTTGTGTACGCCCGCGGCCTTCAAGCACTGAATGCTGTCCCTTTTTTTTCTTTTCAAGACAACGGGAGGTTTTTCTCCTGTATGGCATTCACTGCGGCAACAACACAGGCAGTTACCCAACAGATTTCAATCTCTCGGTGTGTGTGTGATGACAGGTCCGTCACTTCAACCTTTACTTCTCTGCCCGTCCTGTCTGTGCAAATGTGCGTTAAATGCATTTCCGCGACATCCTTCTTGTTTCGCTCGGCGTATTTGCCTCGTTCTGTCTCCGTTTAACCCGCACAGCTCCTAATCTCTCCTGCCGGAGCTCATTTCCCCCCTTTAATTCCTCCTTCGTCTCCCAATGGCTTCCCCCCCCCCCGACGGTGACCTTTTTCGTCTCACATCCTGCGTTGTGAATTAAAGGCATTAGCTCGCGCACACACACAAACAGGTGCGCGCGCTCATAAATTACCGCCGCCGCGACGTATACGAGCGCGGTCGCATTTTCGCCGGGAAAAAAGTGCGATCCGGCCGCCAAAAGATCAACCGCCACCGATCTCCTTAATGAATAAAACATGGCGGGGCTTCGACGGCGGGGTGCGACCCCTAAACATCTGGCTGACAACTGATTGACTGACTCAAAGTTCAAAGAGCCGCGCTGACCTGTTTGTCTGTAGTCTTTTCAAGCCAGCCTAACATTAACTAGGGCTACAGAACAAGGCTTCATGACGTTCAAGAGGTGTAAGGGCGCAGCGAAAGCACTCTGCGCAGCTTTTCAAATTACCTTCCTAATGGCCAGCTTGTCAGGCTTTCTCGTCTCCGTGGAGAAAGAAAGGACAAGTGGGGGGGGAGCGATCCATTCTCTTCCTTGTCACAGCAAAATCACTCACTCGTCTCTTTATAAGGTACCTTTGCTTTCCTTTCTTCTAAGGCCCGCTTCTCAAGTGCATCATGCTCGTATTCAAATGGTAGTAATGACTCGGCAGTGTGAGAGCGGGACGCAGAGAAAGGCCGGCCGTATTGTGGGCCTGTCAATCGCTCGTCTGTACTCCTTTCAGAGTTGCCTCACCGAGTTTTAATAGGCTTTCCCATTAAGTCTAGTTAACGATCGTTGACCCGAGCCATCAGCAGGAGGTCGAATAATGTAATAGTTTCGCCTCGATTTATATCTTCGGAATCATTCCCGCCTTTTTCATATTCGACTGTGCATACATTTTGGCTATAGGGGCTTTATTTCTTGATTTTCGATCAAAGGTAGGATGGTGGTGTCCCCGAGTCACCCACTGTGAGAGTGTGCAGGGTCTGTTTCACCGGCTCCGTCTGACCAGCAACAGAGTGGCAAAACTTTGCTGTTTCATCGATATTTTTAGGAGCAGATGAAGGTTGTTCAAAGCAAAGTTTGATGTTTTTTTTAAAGTAAAAAAAAAGTCTGATTTGAGTGAGTGAGCGAGCTTCAGTTCAAATCTGTTGCGCTCAAAGAGACTCACAGCGCCTGACATCCGCACTGGATAGTCCACACAGTGAACTGAACGATCACAGAGATATTACAGAACGATTAGGGGACTGCTGCAGGCAAGCAGAGTGTCTCTATGATCCTCTCAATCTTGGGGGAACTACAAGTTGCCACTTGTCATTTTGGCTGTGAAGGTGACACTTGAGCGTATAGGCTACAATAAAGTATCGAGTATTTCTAGCATGTGGTTTGGAGAATATTATAGATCCGAGATGAAACTGATAGACGGGTGGGCTCTTCCTGCTCCTCCAGCTCCGCGGACGGTGTCACGGCACATTCGAGATCGCGGCGAGGGCGTCAAAATTGTACGTTGTGCAAACATCAGTGAGATAAAGGATCGATGAGTCAGAGAGACGATGGACTAGCATCTTCAGCTAAACAACCCCTTCTGTCCCTGCACTCTTCCTGCCGTAGAGGATGGAGGAGGGAGGTGGCATCTCCAATCATCCGAATTAAAAGATCTCTTCTGTGCTTCAGATAAAGGTGACGAGGGGGGGAAAACATCCACGGTAACGCACAAAGCGACTTCCATCCTAAAAAAAAAAAAAGGCTTTTTGAAGATGTCCACTTTATCTGTCTTCAGACGCTGATGCCTCAGACATTAGACGGTTCAGATAAAGTTTGCGAGGAATTTGGAATAATAGGAAAAGGATCTTTGAATGGTCAGTGGTCATTGTTTTAAAACAGGCACCTATACAGCTGTTGTTTTGCAGCTGGAGGATTTCGGATGTCTTGTTAAATGTTTAACAGCTGTTGAAGATGATGTGACGCAGCTGTAAGCTTCAGACCAGATACTGAAAGTACAATTTCGAGAATACTGACAATCATTTTTTTACCTCCGCCCCACGATAATTTTAGAGGGAAATTGTATTTTATAACTAATGTACTAATTTTACATTTAAAACATATAATACGACGTATTACCAACAATATATAAATTAGATAAAAGTAATACCAGTGACATTCAAATGCTGCTTGAATAAATATAATGGATCTATCTATATATCTATTGATATACGGCCATTTTGCATAGTTTCATAGTTCTGTGGTTGATATTTTAGGTATTTTTGCCAACACTCTTGTACTAAACTTTTAGTAACCTTAACCCTTAAGTATGACATTCAGCGCAGGATTTTTACTGTGACAGAGCCATTTCATTTTAGGCTTTTAGTTCCAGACTCCTAATTGATGGGACGGTGGACACAGTGCAGCGGACACAAAACAAACATTTTAAATGAAGCTCTTGACCTTCGTCATTCCCTCATAAATGTAATACGCGTGTGCACCGTGAGCACGGGGTTCACCGAAATACTGGACCGAGCAGTCTCGAAAAAGGAAATGGCGATTCTTCGAGTCTTTAAAAGTTTGTCATGCAGCAGCATCATGATAAATGACATATTTCAGTGGCAGCATGAGAAAGTGTTCGACCACCCTAATAGCTTTCCATTTGCAATATTATTTCCTCTGTACTAGCCTTCCACTTCTGTCTCAGTCGGGAGCGGCAGCAGGAGGAGAAAAAAAAAAAAAAATAATATGCTTTTTCATTCCCCTCGTGAGTTTGGATGTACCTTTCCAAATTGCAGATTGCAGGCGAGTGGAGGAGACTGAGACAGGAGGGCCAGAGCGCACACACGGGAGAGAGAGCACTGTGCTAATTTCTCTAATGCCCATGTACAGCTGCACTGTACCTCTTTGGTCATTACAAATATCAATGTAAAAAGTACACGAGCAGTCCTAATACCCCTCCTGCAGCGGCAGCAGCTGTAATTTTCTTTGCCCTATTACATTTAGTAATGAAAAATCCACTTAGACAGCTCAACCTCTCTTTTAGGCCTCCATCAAAATGAGCAAATGGTTTCTCTTCACGGCAAAAACATACCTCTCTATGTGTGTGTGCGTGCGTGCGTGCGTGCTTGAGGATGTGAATCATTTAAGAAATAGAAAATAATGAGGAACTTGGAGTTGGGAAACAACAAAGTAGCTTCCTACTTTGTTTTCGGCTCATCTGGCTGGACGGACGGACGGACAGACGGACGGACAGACGGACGGGTGGACGGCAGAGATGTTGAGTTCAAAAAGGAACGAAGACGTATTTTGCGTTCACATCGTTTTGGTGGTTTCACCTCGACTATCAAGTGTTTCCGGGCAGCCGGACGTGTAGAGCAGAAACCTTAGACGGAGCTTCAGCGAAGTTCTCAGATCTACGACTCAAAGTTCCCTCACGTAAGAATTTTACTGTCATGCCGCACACGTCCACGTGTTGCGTTGCGGAGATTTCAACCGAGGTAAGCACGCTAACCAGCTAGCCTCCGCCAATCCTGTCTCGTTACACCACTCTGTACCTAAAATGAGGCAATGGGGAGTTTCTGTGTCGTCTAGTCTGCCCTCAGTCCGACACGAGAGGATGAAGAAGTAGCGCCTCGAGGGCAGGAAACCTTCGGCTGTTAGCAAAGAAAGAGGTGACAGAAATAGAGGCTAAGCAACAGTCGGCCTAACATCCGTGTTCACACTGCTACAGACAGCTGTTGGTGAGCAAACTTACACATGGCACCTTTAAAACTAAAAGCAACCATACATATATATTTACAATTCAGTGTGAAAGTACACAGGTACATAAAAAGTATCAAAAGTAAAATTCCTGCAGAGGGACTAGCTCAGAATAAAATTGTTGTGTGGAATATAATTATTGATACATTGATAGCTGAGCAGCATTTTCATGTCTGAACTGGTAACGGCTACTTTAAATACTGCCCAGTTACTTGATCAATAACAATTTTCGATTACATTTCCTGCCAATAATCTCAATCTGCAATGAAACACTTAAACTGTGAAATACATGCACTGGAGTGGAAACATGCCTATAAAGTAGTACGAAACAGAAACGAGTATGAGTCAAATACTTATTATCTCTTGGCTGCTTTCCATCGCTGCAGATCTTATAAAAAAAAACCTCCCGGTTGAACGAAGAGTTTGAGCTGCGCCGCTACATCGTCGAGCCAGCCTGTACGAGATGGTGCCGCAGTCTCTCTCCGTTTGAAGAGAATCGGTCGAGAGCAAGCAGCGTAAGGAAGACCACTGTGCTCGTGTTGATCTGCAAGCCGCCTGGGACCACTTTTCTCTGTTATTTCTGGGCACTTTAAAGACTTTGCGGAGGAGAGCTCAGCTCACTCTCGACCACGGAAGCAGCGGCAGAGAATGTGGATTCATCTCTAGTCTCACTTCTAATCACACCACATGATATTAATCCACATTGGTGGATGTTTTTAGCTGTTAACTGCCGACATCACGGGTAAGAAAACTATCAAATTCACCGTTTTTTAGCATTCAACGCGCAATTTTGGCTGAAGAAAACTTAAACCAGCACCTCCTTTAAATATAATGGTACTTTCATATAATACTAATACACTTAAATCTCAACCTGGTGTTTCCTATTCCTAATCAAATCAGCTTTTTTTTTTTTTTCCACACAGCTCAAAATCACAATCACAGTGTCTCGATGGGCTCTGTGTAGAAAGTTCTGCCCCTTTCCCACGTCTCAACCCGACTACTTCCCGTGCAAACCTGTTGAGCTTGAGACAGCAAATTAACTCACATATAATCAGTGCGTTTTGTCGTCTAATTTTATACACAGCCTCTCACCGTACAGCCGCCGCCTGCTGCCTAATTACCAGTGAAATATATACAGTGTGTACTGTATATAATGAGGTTTGACTGCGGCGTCTCTCCCGTGCCCACTGAGACGGCGCTCCCCTCGTTGCATTTGCTCCATCACCCAATATTTATTCCACTTCTACCTCCCTATGGGTTGCTTCTCTCCCCATCCTCCCCCCCCCACCCCTCCATCGTATCCAGCCTCATTAGCACATAACAGGCTATCGACATGCATAGCAGGGTCCTGATTTAGACGTTCAACCTGATTAGCCCTTAATGATCCGAGACAAGCTACCTGAATGGAAGTGCACACATGCTGCGGGCAGCCAGACAATAACATATAGTGCACGTGCTCCTCCGGCTTTAACACATAAACGTACGCTCAACATACACTCGCCGTGTGTTTTGCTCATTTTCACAATGATGATATTGAAGTACGAGGGGCCTGCCACCTAATTACGCTGTTGTGACAGCGGACAAGAAACAAGCTAATTTGCGTCGTGCAAATTGTTGAGATGTTTCAATTTAAGCAACACCTCTGACTACAAGCCGCAACGCCGGATAACGCTCGCAAGGCTACTTTTAATTACCGTCACGTGTGCTTAAACGGCACATATTCAATTTCATAAAACTGCTACAGAGCGAGTGAAACGCAGTGCGCCGGTGCAGCCTCCTATTTTGTCCTGTTATTCATCTCATCTTGAGAAATAAAACACTCATTTGACGGGGAGGAAAATGGAAAGGTAAAATTAGCAGCAGGCTCTTACTGCTCTATTAATCAAAAAAGGGGCGAGACAAAAATGATAAATACCCTCAGAACCATTTTATTTCAATATACAGCAAAATGCAGACAAAAGCATAAAATGTTTGGTATATCTATTCATCGAAGACGAAAACAGAGATGAGGCTCCGTAATGAAGAGAAATAATCAAAGCTCATGGCCTCTCCTTCATATTCCTTTCCTCTCATTCTCCTCTGCGAGAGTTTATTAAAGACCCATGCAGCCCTCGGATATTCAATCATGTTTCAGTCAGAAGTAATGGATGTACCGAATGAATGCAAAGGCTGGCAATTCATTACAACAATCAGAATATTTTTTTTAGCCCCCGTTTATTTCTCTCTCGCGCGCTTCACTTCTTCTCCTCAGATAGTTTTTAAAATGTTACGCACAATTACGGACAGACCGCAGTTGTCCTCCTTTAATCAGTTTACTTTGATTGGAGCTGATGCGGAGTAGATGGATGGAGTCCTGCGATGACAGCATGCCGCGTTCACATATAGCAGATGGGGCGCGCGTTGCAACACGCTGCTTTGCAGATCATCAAGACATCCAGCTCACACATTACGCTCTTCAGATCCCGAAGCAAAGGTTGATCGCCGATCCTTAAAAATACCTTTGTTTCATTACGCGCAAAAAGTCTGAGGCAATGCTGATGCGCAACGTTATTTATGCCTCTCTTTACTTGGCAATTTTCCCATCTGTGCTTTAGTCATCTCCGCTGCCTGTCATTTTCTCATTATTGTCCACTTCCCCCTCAACCTCTCCTTTGAGTTTATTTCCTCCCGTCGCTCGCCCTCCGCTCCAGCTCCTGGAGCGCCTTCTCACTGACAGGTTCTGCCTTCGTCACCACGGCTTTTCTGCCGTCCGGTTTGACCGCGACGGTCATGACGCAGCACATGTCCACCAGCCCTTCCTGACATCTCCTCATCCCGGCGTCCAGCTCACCCCTCCGAGCTGGGTCGCGCTTCAGAGCCCCCTTCTCCGCCACCGAGAAGCCCAGCAGGCCCGTCAGAACCTCGTCGGACAGCTCCACGTCCAGGTAACCGGTTCCGTCGGAAATCGTGGCGGAGATGTGCCAAAGACCGCTGCTGCCGCTCAGGTTCCCCAAGAGAGTCACAATGAAAGCTTTGACACGGATCTCTGTGGTGTGGGGGTGTGGTCTGGACATCGTCTCATCCAGCAGACGCAGATATGTAAAAGGTGGAGAGGTCAGAGTGAGAGCAGGGACCGGGCTGTGACTCTGTGGATCTTTTTTAGCAGATAGTCTATCAAATCCTGCAGTGCTTGAGGTGCAACTCTGCCCCCGAGGTGTAACACTTTTTAATGAGTCGTTTGGAAGTCTACACCTGGAGTCTGAAGTGCCTGGTTTCTTGGTGTCGCTCGGTCCTTGTTGAACAGGGAACTGATTTGCCGTGCCAGCCCTCCCCGTTTGCACCTCTTCGATGAAGCAGTCCATGTCTTCGTCCATGAAATCATCATTAGCAAGAAATTCTAATTCGCGCGACGGCTCTGAAGCTGCCGCTGGAGAGAAGGGTGAGGCTGCCGTGGCGAACGGCCCTGTGGGTCCTCTAGTACAGGATCCATGGTCCGTTTTCTGCGCAGTGGATCTAGAGCTGCTGGAACCAAGCTGTGACCCAGAGGATTTCTGGGCAGTTTGGGGTTCTGTTGCTCGATCAGGACTCCCTGTTATCCTGTTACTGTGCCGTGGTCCGCGACTGCTGTCAGCAGCATTTGCACTTTCTTGAAAAATCACAGCGTCCAGCTCGTCCATGGGAAGATCGTCAAAGTCTTCGCCAGGAAAGTCTTCGCCTGCCATGTTGTGATCCGAGATCTCTTGATTAATCAATTGATCCGAAGCTAAAAGATCAGAGTCCCGCAGTTCGTTACTGTGGCGATGACCTTGGACAGAAGCACCTCTGTCGCCTTGGGTTAAACCACTTCTGCAAGAGAATAATGTTGGACTGAGTTAAAATAGCTTTGAACCAACAGTGTCAATGGGCTCATTGTGCCAGAGGTAATGTTGCCAATATCTTAAACATGGTTTTTACCAGAAAAAAGGGACAATGACTGTTTTAAGTCAGATATCACTCAGAACTGTTGACCAGACAGATCGCTTTAACGGTGTTTGTCCATCAACTCACAGCAACGCAATTACGCAGTCATTTATTTGTTACAGTTACTACAGTCGGTAAACTGTATTATAACCAGATGAGGGGAAATTCAGGAGGGTTAAGGTGCAACTGCACGAAACAGCAAAAAAACAAATAAAACAAAAACAAATGGGCAATATATCAATCTTACATTGTTTAGAGATATGGGTCTATATTGTCTTCTGGAACTCGTTATATGAGGACATGGCATGAGTGTTGTCATTTCCTGGTTTTAAAGGCTGCAGTGTAGTGAAGTGACGTCATACTGTTGTTCTCTCTAGATGCTCTACTTGTTCCAATACTTGCCTTTAGCCACTTAGTCATTAAATCCACATTTTACTGATGATTATTTATCAGAAATCCCATTGTGGCATTATTTTTTTTAAAGTACCATTAGTCAACCCTACGATATTGTAACAATATCAATATTGAGGTCAAAAATAAGATATTTTATTTTGCTGTCTCAGTGATTTGAGGAGATTTTGTCATTTTGAGATATATATCCTGTACTGAGATAAAGTCATATAATACACCAATATAAAGCTATGCAGCTATTAAATCTGCTGTGTTTGTACCGACCCTCTCATTTAACAGACTGATCGCTGAAAGAGCAAAACACCTGCTAAACCTGGCTGTTCTTATTTAGTTTTCTTTACAGAACCCTTCCTTAGCACTGACGGCTCAGTGGGATTGCTGTTGTGTAAAGGGTGACCAGGATCACTGAGGATGCACTCGGCCGTTCTCAAAACGAGGTCACAGCTGAGCAGCTGACATCTGGTCGCACCCAGCGAACCCACTCGGCACGTTGATCATGCACCCGCAGACAGGATGTAGTTCAAGACGCGTATTTAACTTTGAAACCGCGCGGTATTTGCATGAAGACCGTTCACTGTCGCAGTATTTTGACGCTGAGGTAGCACATTCATTGAACTGGTCATCGATCTCTATTCCCAAGCATCTGTATGAATTGACTCTTTCGATGGATTAACTGTTGACTTTTGGGAGTGGGACTTCTTTACTGCATCTAAAATCTATTACCATTTCCTTTGTTTTAGTCACATTTAGCCTCAAGGAAATTGTTGAAACCAGTACATCTGTTATCTACTTACTTTTTGTCACATTATTAACACCCCTCATTAAATCCGATGGTTGTCACTTGAACCCTCTCAAAGCAGGTTAAAGACAGTAACACATCACAGAGACATTAGAAAATCATACTGTAGAAATAAAACTGCCAAATTCGTCCTACAGTAGCTGAAAGATAACAGCTGAGATTTCTCTTTTGGAGGCAAACATTATGTTGAGATTCAAAATGTCAAGGTATATTTGAGTCCCAGCATCAAAATGTCAAGGCATCATATTGTTCGCCACCCACCTGGATGAGACTGTGGAGACAAAACTCCTGACGGGGGAGCTTCTCGAGGACTGAGTGGAGATCTCGCTGAGCGTCCTGTAACCGCTGTCTTGAACTGGTCGAACCTGAACCCTTTGCACCTCCTCCTGGGCCTCCAGGCTGGCCAACAACTCTGCATCATCCAGCTCCAGGTCCTCTTCTTCCTGGACACCTGAAACGAGTACGAAAGCAGGCAATATATCACGAGTATGTTTTGGCCTAAAACGGGTAGCTTAAACTAAGAAAGACACTCCAGTGACCCAAGAATAAAGCACATGATTTAATTCTTAAACGGGCCTTATTAAATATTAAATCAAACGTAGCCAAAACTGGGATTTTTGCACATGATCTTCTATTAAAGACACATAACTATACCTTGTTGTGGTGCTGGTGGGGCCTCCACCTCCTGCTGCTGCTGCTCCTCCTCAGGAAGCCCAAGCGTGCGACACAGCACCCTGCCCTGTCAGAGCAGCAAAGAAATATACAACTGGATCTGTATAAACTCTTGCATGTCATGGGGCCTTAACATGAATTGGTTCAAAACTGCTCATGACAGAAAACAGAAACCGACAGCTAACCTGGTTATTTCTGTCCGCCAGGTCCTCCACCTCGCCACCCAGGACCTTGATGTTGGCCGGCCCCAACAGAAGCACGCCAAGCCTGCAGACCATCTGCCCTCGCAACTGCAGCTTCGCACCGGGCCTGCGGGTATAATTTCATTTTTAAAAACAAGGCACAAAAGGTTTCACACACTCGCGATTTCGTTTAATATTTTTTACTCCTTGACGTCTCCACACAAAATCTAAGCGACGCAACTGCGTTCGCAGGCACGGGTTGCTGGAAAAGTGGAGGCGAGCTGATTTAATTGTAAAAAAGTAATTTCACTTATTTTTACACGGGTAACAGCAGCGAGGCTTCACAGTCAAGTTCAGTGTTTCACAGAATAATCCTTAACCTGAGAGCTGTGCTGAGTTCGGGGATAGACTGATACTCCATGGCCTCCAGGCTCTGGACTCCATCTGTCACCTGCACAACAGAGACGGAGTATTAGACGGAGTTATGTAGGGCCATGCATGTATACATGTTTAATTAATTAATGCACAAGTTGATATGTACGCACAGTCTACAAGCGGTTTTGATATACTGTATATGAACACAATATGAAGATTATTTGCTAACTGGCATGTGATGTATATTTACATAACATAAAGACAATTATTTAATGATATTATATGTGTATATAGGAAAAAGAAAATATGAATGCCCAGAATATAAGATAATTAATCAATAAATTAATATATACATATATAAGATTATGTTAATGAGCAATGAGTTAAATATATCTATCTATAAGAAAGATCATGAGTACTTGGTGCATGTACAGTTTGTGTGGAATATATATTTAGCGTGTATGTATAAAAGATTATGAGTTCAATGAGGAGATTAATACTTGATTAATTAATTAGTGGATTAAATAAGTGCATTCTTCTTGCTACTCTCTTACGGACATGTTTTTTTTAAAGATTTTTTTATTTCAATTGTTGTACAAGTTGACTGCTCCTTTTTCATTTTGTCACAATTGTTGGTTTTTTTTGCAAGCTCTTATTTTACTGCCTCGAAAACAAAAACGATATCAGTCAATCAAAAAGTAAGCTGAACAGCGAAAATGATGGTGAAATGATGATACACTTACATGCTCGAAATATCACAAAAGAACATAATTGCCGCTCTAATCTTTTGTCTGTAAAGTGTTAGACGAATGCTGAAAGTAGAAAAACTCATTAAAACTGGCACGATAGCTGCAAATTAACCTGTGACATGCCGCTACTCTAACACTGGATTTGTAAGTCACACTACACAGAACTTGACTGCCGCTTTAAAGCGACACTAAGTAAAATTGGAAATAATGTTTATTTTTTTTAAAAAAATTCAGTATATATGCTGGCTGGCCTGGACTAATCTGACCATATCTTCTGCCTTTTGGCAGTGATTCCAGTGCATGTGGGTCTTTGCATCACGTGACATACTTAAACGGAGAAACAGTGAAAAAGAAAAAAAAAAAAAGAAAAAATGTTGCATCGTTTCTAAGCAACACCGGCGCTATTCTTGAGAAACCACAGAGCAGTGACAAGTGTAATAGTTAAGGTGAAAATTACAGTCTGCGCCTTATATTCCAGCAATTTACGCTTTCATATGCTCTCAGTTATTGTACCTGTCCAGTCTGAGTCGGTTAAGGAAGAGAAGCAGAAGGCTTTGTTCTTGTGCGCAACTCAACACAGGAAGATAAAACCTGGTGGTAGATTAGGGTTGGACAGTCGATGGAGTCTAACGTACACCCTGGTAAATAGTGTTGACACTGAATTCAGATTCATGAATGATGCCAAAAAAAAAGTGCCGCAGAATAATTTTCACAACCTTCTTTTAAGTAAGAAAATAATAATACGGCTCCGTCCTTCTACAATATCTCCGAGGGAAACCTTGCAGCAACCTTTTCATCCATCCAGCATTAGGGTGTTAAGTGCGTCAAACCATTTCACTGTCGATTGTTGTGACAGAAGGAATGGCAGGAAAAAAAATATCGGCGAGTGCTGAGACACGCTCACGACACTTAAGCGAGTTCGGGTGTTGACGCAAAAGCTACAACACACACACAGACACATGAATATAAAAAGGTAATTACTCATAATTTAGTAATTTCAGAAGCACAACATTGAATATCAAAAGGAGATTTTTTTTTTTTTTATGCCTTCTTATATTCCACAAATGATTCTGACCTGCAGTAGCAGCAGACGGGTTGGTCTGGCTTCCCAGGGCCTCTGGGTGGCCTGTGTGACTGCAGACACTTCGTCGTTTGCACAGTCAGTGCCCTTCAGCTTCTGCAGCTGACCATACGCAGGCTGACTGATGTCCAGCAATGAGTCAACCTAAAACAGAGTGAGACCTTTGGAATATGTTGCCTTTTTCTGAATATTCATTTCTTTAAGCTCTAGATGCAGCTAGCTATAACGTTTGATGCTACAGTCGTATTACAGTGTGATGGACATACAGAGCTGTACTCGACCTTTTCTTGAATTGCTGGTGTTATTTGTGAACTGAACATTCATGTTGTGGCTCAAGTAGTTTTTTGCTCATGTGTGTTTTTCTTACAAGTGATTTTGTCTTTTTTACGTTACTGTCCTCATCATGGGTGCCTTTTAATACCCAGCCAACGTTAGCCTTCTAGCCGACTTCGGATGATTCAACATTTAGTATTTACCAATGGGCATTAACCCTAACGTAAGCTCTAACAATAAACAACAGATTTAATATATATAAGATGACACATATGATCAACCAGCTCGTACCTGGACACAGAAGGTCCCGTTGAGTTCAGTCTTCTGGGACTGACTGAGCCGCTCAGGCAGAACAGCGTGATCCAGGTCCCTCAGGTCCGTTTGCAGCCACTGGTCCAGCGCCTGCAAATTCACATCAGGCAGAGAGGCATTTGCTACTGTAAGACCTGACGTGACTCTGATACGACGATCAGTTACATTCACTTCCAGGACATCGTATCATTTGATCTTTCTGGAACTGAAACCTGAGTAAACTACCTTACGCCCTCCGATGTATGACGGACCAGCCAGTCGTGCCTACCTGTTGGTTGATTTGCTGCTGTGACAGACGACCTGCTCCTCCCGCCTCGTCCTGCAGCCACTCCACGCAGGCCTCCAGCCAGGCGAAGGGCACCCGGACGTGCCAGGAGGACTGAAGCCAGGCCTGGGTGGCACGAACCACCGACTGGATCTCCGGGGCCATCCTCTCAACTTTGCGTGGGCACTTTCTTTTGCTGTCCTCTCTCACTGTTTACCTGCTGCAACATAAAGGTGTTTAATCTCACTATAATGCACTAAAGTTAAAACTGGCTTTACAAGGGTTTTTGAAAAGGCAAGTTTTGGATTCATGGCACATCACATCCCTGCGGCCCCTGAGGGATGAAGGGGGTCCATCATCTCTCTCCATCGCCTTGAACCACTTGACACCAAATCTCGTGGTAATTTCACCAACAGGAGAGATTAGATTATAATGATAGAAGACCCCCAGGAGAATTGCTTTTCTGTTATCTTCCTGTGATCATATCAGAATGGATAAGCCCCGTGTCTCTGCTGATGGTCACGTCTGACTTCAGTGGATGGGAGAAGGAGGTTTTGAGTGAGTAATGCAGGCACAGAGATTAAATGCGACGAATTAAATGTTTTTGTGTTTTTATAATGAGGAGCTACCTTGAGAAAGATGGGAGCAGCCTTTTCGACGAGAAGTTCTGGAAAGCAGTCAAGGCGCCAAAAAAAAAAAGAAAAGTTGCCTACATATTTAGCTGTGTTGATGCTACTTTACCTCACTTTTAAGTCCACACAACGCGTTCACGGAAGCTCGTATACGCAGCAGCCGCTCTTACACCTAACAACTAGCCGTACACACGTACGTACAAAGAGACAACTTGACATTAGCCTCACGGATGAAACACCTTAGAAACAGGAATAACTCGAAGAGCAACAGCAAACCGGGAACCAACTGCAACCGGAAAGGAGGCTTATCGAATCGCCTTGGAAACGCCCCGGCTCGTATGATCGACGTCTGTCCGAGCCAATCGCGACACTCGCCCGCTTGAGTTCCTTTCCGTTTAACCAATCAGCGCACTTCGGCTCAGCTCGTACATTTCCACGTTAGGTAGAGAAGGAAAGGGGACGAGCGAGGAGTTGCACCGCAGGTTTGTGTTTTGACGATATTTTCCTATTTTTCTTTGCCACGCTGAGCCCAGTGCAACTAAAGTACACAGATACTGTAGACATAAATGTCCGTAGCACTCACTCCGTCGCCTTAGTCGTGTTTATTGCAGCGCTGTGTAATTAGCTGGCCTGGCAAGCTCCCCTTGTGCTCAACTGAAATATGGCAACATGGCGAAATTAGCTAACTGCTAGCCTGGATGACTCGGGCTGGTCTTTGTATTGAATTATTGGCAATGTTTTATCAGCCAACGTGGGTTAAATCGTCGATAGATCGCAATGTCACACCGCGTATGCAATTGGTGAAGAAAATAATACGATCGACATTTTGGTAAAACGGATAATCGAATCCTACTCGACGAAGCTCGTAGCTAGCGCATTTCCCTCCAGGCTAGGTAGCTCGTCCGGTGGCTTACATCAACCACAGTTAACGAGCTAACGTTAGCTTAGCTACTGGTTGGCACGTTAGCTTCAGCGGAGCCAAGTTTCGCTTTAGTCAATGTCGGCATTTAATTACTAATTTCCAGTGGTCTGCATTTTAAATAAGCATTTCTTGAAATTGATGATTATTCGAGTTGTTTTCCGGCGAAAACGTCAATAAACACGCTAAACGTTATCGAGCTAACGAAACGTGAACGCTGATAGCAGCCGTTCATCTCTGGCTGGTGAATCATCCATCGATTGTCGGATCATGGCGATCAGCCACTTGTTTTACTCGGACATATTGTTGTAAAATACACGCATCTCCCTCCACCCAAACAAAAGTGTCAATGTTACGATGTGATGACAATTGTTAATAGTGTCCTTTTTTAAAATTAAAATCTCCTTGAATGCTCGCTGGATGAATGTTACAACACACGGCGGCTCGTGTCGGTGTTAATCGAATAAGTTCAAGCACAGGAATGAAATAACATTTAAAAAAAAAATCTATGTGATCACGATGAGTGCGTTTCAAACTTTGCTGTTATTTTCATGTTACATGCAAGAACTGTATTTCAACTAGCCTCTCCCTCCCCGACAGGTCGCAGCAGCTGTTTGGTCCTTTGCTTATTAAGTTCCGCCTTTCAACACGCCCTTTGTCCCTGTAATAAAAATCGGTGAGTGGCGGGTTTTCTGTCAGTTTTTTCTCTCGTTAGCCTCTGCATGTCACCCCTCGCTTCTTGAACAAGCGGATCTCTGGCACGCAGCTTGAATTGTCTCTATTTCTTTTCTCCCCCGGTTACAATGCGGCCGAACCACCACAGCTCACAGGGGGCGGTTTTGTGCTTCTCTCTCCCCGCTGCCGCCGCCTGTTCCCCGGACCGAGGTGACCACCTCATCTCCTCCGCAGTCAGAAGACCATGGAGACAGAAATTGAACAGCAAGACGACGCTTCATTCAGCAACACAGAGACTAACGGTAGAAAAAAAAGTACTTATTTATATTGCTATGATGTCAAAAAGCTTAATCTATCTTCGTCATGAAAAGAATAGCAGTGGTATTGTTGTAGCAGATTACTTGCAGCTCTGATTTTGGACATTTAATGATTCATATATTTCCCTTTTAGGTCCTATTAGAGGTTGATGCATGTGTGCAGTTGACCTAAGCCACATATATTCTCTGGCCTCCTATCCAAGTCATTTTTTGTGTGTGAAAGCATTACAAACATATATTTGTATTTCCCAGTTTTGCGCATAGTAATCCGTGTGGATTTGTTTTAGAATTTGAAAAGTGAGAGTTTGGAAATATAAGCCATGTCATTTTGCGTTTCACTGCTTTCTGTGCTCTTTGTGATTATCACATTTTCTCTTGTGGATGGTTGTGCATGCAGGGTTGTCAGTACGTTTATTTTATCTCCTAATGCCAGGTAAGCGCCCTGCTGAGGATGCAGATGAGCAGAAATCATTCAAGCGCTCCAGGAACTCGGACGAGATGGTTGAGCTCCGCATCCTCCTGCAGAGCAAAGTAAATCAGCCCTCCTTTCATTTCACATTTCATGTCTAACCCATAAGCGCTTGTTTGTGGGTATTTTTCATGCACAGCCTGAGCAAGACAGTCGATTTTAATATTCCCTTGAATTTTTTTTTTTTATGGTGATCACATCTGTGTCCTTTTGAATAATTAATTTCCACCATTTATTCGTGACATGCATACAGGCGTTATGTTTTTTTCCGTACATGCATTGTACTTAGTCTTTTGCACCGTGTCTGTTCATTGCAATGCGGTAGTTGTCATTTTGTCAATTTTATTTATGTTTTCAGTTTCTGTAATTATTCTCTGTATTCTCAGAATGCAGGAGCTGTAATTGGGAAGGGTGGCAAAAACATCAAAGCCCTTCGTACAGACGTGAGTACATCTATTTTATACACACTGAATTTTTATTTTGGTTGGAATTTTTATTTTATTTAGAACTTTTATTTTGTATTCTTTATTTCTCCCTTCACTGGTGTTCAGCCTCTCAAAACTACCCGGCCTCCACAATAGGGCAGCAGTTCTTTTAAAATTTACCCTGGATAAGTGATTAAAAAAAACTATTTTGGCATTTGGCCATGTTTTCTTCTGTGTAAACAAGGGGTGTGGGTAGCTGATGCCCGTGATAGTAGCCTTCTGTTCATGTGATGTTCCGACAACCCCTTTGGGGTTGGTGTTATCTTTTTTCTTCTCACATGAACATCATGTGATTGCCTCAGCTAAACTGGCCCTTGGCACAAAAGTCCAATTTCATGTCAATTTGTTTCTCCTTATTGATAATTTATTGTAACAGTGCTGCTGTGGCAACATTGATGCTCTTGTTAATTTAAATTTATAGGCACAGTGCGGTGTTCATGAGGTCACCTGCAGCGCCAGCTTACATTTTCTTTATAAGTGTTAAGGCAATCTGACCAGTTCCTAATTCATTCAATATCATTGCCTCTTTCTCTAGCCCTCCACAATTTGTTCTACCCCTCCTACTCACTGTCTCTGGTCTATTCCCCAACATTGAACTCTTCATGTTCTTAATATGCCATTACCCATTTTCCAATGTTACATTTTCTCCTTTTCTCTCTTTGACAAACCAATCTCTGAGAGAATCAAATTAAAGTCACGTTTGAAGTAGAGCCTGTATATTAAAAATGTATTCCTCTTCCCTCTTCCCTCTCCCTTGTTTATTATTTTACTGTTGACTTTTTTGCCCACTTCCTCCTCTGTTGCCCATGTTCTGGATGGCCCCTCCTGCGCCCGCCCACCTGACACCCTGGTTGGCCCTGTCCATAATCGTGCCCTGTCCCTAAATGGGCGCCTTACTTGATTGACATCTGTGCTCGAATGGCCCTGGCCCCTGCCCATGCCACGCCCAGTACAATGCCAGTGTGTCAGTCCCAGACAGCAGTGGGCCTGAGCGGTATGTCCCTAAGCTCCTCCCTCTCACTGCCTGACTACAGGTCAAACAAACAAGAAGAGATGAATAATAGTCATCCTGCCTCTGTCAAGTCACTGTATATTAACCTACCTGTTCTCACAGTATTTTAGCCTGATTCAAAATGCCTAAATGCGTTCATGTCCAGATCTGCCTGTTGAGCCTGTAAAAGCCATATCAACATCCTTTTATATGCCATTTTTAAAATCACGTCAACATTTAAACTTAGGCTGGTGTTTTTTTTCCACAATCTGCCACTGTCTTTTTAAACCTTTGCTATAATCTGTGCAATATGTCCGTGTTTTTTGTATTTCTTTAATTTTCATTGATGATTATCTATCCTCTTTATCTTTCGCGTTTTCACCCCCTCCCCCTCAGAGTGGATATACTGGTGTTCTTGTTTTTCCGTTAGTTTCATAAGCTCACCTGCTTCTTGCACCATCCCATTCTTTACCTTTTTGATTCCCCCGTTATACTGATAGACTCCAAGTTTTCACCCATTCTACGCAAAAGGCAAGCTAGGACTCAAGTGTCTTGTATGTGTCTTTCCTTTTCCTGTCTTCTGCTTCACCTGAATTTGATTAATGACGCCCGGAGCTATGGAAAGTACAGTTAATCTCTCTCTGGCCCACTCATCTCTGCATTCTTTGGTTTTATGTTTACTGCTTGTCCCATCCCCTTTAAAAAAAAACATCCACTCCAGTGGTGGCAAACTTCATTTACCATGGTATTATCTGCTCTGTTACTCTTCCTCAGCTCTCTTACCATTCTACTTCCATGTGTGCTTAAGTTCTTTTTGATCCGTAAATTCATTGTTTATTTTTTTATGTCACTAGGTGGGTGCAGACAACAAAAAAATCCATACGATTTGTTGTATAAATGAAGCATCAAAATGGCAGCCCAAGCCGCATTTTTAAGATAGGACGCTTGGCGAGAGCATTCATCGGTTCTCTCGGCCTTCCCTCATCTATTTTTTGGGGATTTCTTGGTTAAAGTCTTTGTGGTGTGCATCCACCAAAATATGCTTTTGGACTTTAGAGAGTTCTCTCTAGCACCGTTGGTGCTTATTCCTGCCAGATCCTCCTCAGGCTTCACCCTCCCCGTCTTGCCCCTTCAATGGTCACCAAATGCAGTCACTTTTCTTTGGGTCTCTTTTTATTTTGTCTCTTTTCTTACTTTCTCTGGATAAAAGATTGTTTCCTTTTCATTGCATTGTTTGGATACCAGCTATTTTACCAATAACACTTTGAATAATCAATGACATGACAAGTTTAGAGAACAGTGGACCTCAACAGTTCCTTTTAGATGTGTTAGTCTCAGTTTATCTATGGCAAAAAAAAAGGGGATGTCATGACTTTTTTTTATCTGACTTGTTGTTCCTTCCCCCCCTGGGATGCCTTGTTGGTTCTCCCAACCCTACCCCCCCTGCGTGGCTGTGCTCGGTCTTGTCATTGGTGGGTGAAATATGAAGCATCCTGAGCATCAGTGCCGACATCGAGACAATTGGAGAAATCCTGCTGAAGATTATCCCAACACTGGAAGAGGTGAGGACTCTCACAACTTGTTTTCTTTCTCCCTGTTCGGTCGAGTTGAACCCAGTGACCTGAATTATTTATCTGAAAGTGAAAACAATGGTGAATGCAAACACGAACGTATATATGTAAATTTATTTGCAGTGATGCTTTCTAGTTCAAATTAAATGTACTGTCATAGCTTTCCGTGCTTGCTTTTTGCAGTAAGCATATTTTTCCCATCTGTTCTCACTTTCAGGTAAGCGGTTTAGGTTGGTTAAACTGGACTGGTTCTGAACCTGTCTGCACTTTATTATGAGGCTCCCTGAAATACTGTTGCTATGTGCCTGTAGCCGCAATTATTTTGTGAAAAGGTATTACCATAAGAACATAGTGTCTGCCACTCATTATCTAAAGCTGTCTAAATACCCTCCACATCAACTGTGCCTTCTTGGTGGATGAGTTTGCCAGAATTAGAAGAAACACACTGTTAGTCTCGGCCAGGTTTGAATCTGTCAGAAACCTAAACAGATTGTGTCATGGGATTATCATGCTAAATGTCTTCCCCAGTACCAGCAGTACAATGGCATGGATTTTGACTGTGAGCTGCGCCTGCTGATCCACCAGAGCCTGGCTGGCTCGATCATCGGAGTGAAAGGAGCCAAGATTAAGGAGCTCCGCGAGGTATGTTGATACAAGGGCTGGGGATCAGCTTTTTGTAGTTAAATCAGTTGCAAAGCAGTTTACACACTGAAATGTGTGTAATGTACAACACGCACCCTCACACAGCCTTCTGTCGCTGCCAGTTTGTCAGTTGTAACAAGAATACACTCCATGAAATGACTGGATTAAACCCAGCTGGATGTACCCAGACAGGATACAATGCTCCTCTTGTTAGTTGTTTTGTTTTATATTATTTATGTTTGTTGAATTTATTTCTTAACTGTTATATTCTTCTGGCTCCATCGCCTGTGTTCTGGATTAACTAATGTACCTCAAAGATGTGGAAATACCCATAAAGTGACATCGGTGTGATTTGAAGTGTGAAATCTTTGGAGTTTGGAGTCTACAGTAGCATCAGCTGCCCTATTATGTAGCTGCTTTCTGTTTCCCTGTGTCCATTATGTCTGCCTGTGTGTGTGTCTCCAGAACACAAAGACCAGCATCAAGCTTTTCCAGGAGTGTTGTCCTCAGTCAACAGACCGAGTAGTACTGGTTGGCGGTAAAACAGAGAGGGTGGTGGAGTGCATCAAGACTATGCTGGAGCTCATCGCTGAAGTAAGCATCTTTACTTAAATTCCAAGAAAACTTGGTGTTTGGAAAATTAAAATGTATCTTAGTCGTGTCATTCTGCATTTTGTTGGCGATGCACACAGAATTAGTTTTGCGTTATGAGTGTTGCTAGTAGGTGGTAGTAGAGTATTCTTAATCTCCATCTGTCTCCCTTTTAGGCTCCCATTAAGGGCCGTGCGCAGCCATATGACCCCAACTTCTACGACGAAACGTATGAATACGGTGGTTTCACAGTGATGTTTGAAGAGAGGGGAGGCGGCCGCAGGCTCATTGGAGGGTTCCCCATCCGTGGGGGCAGGTCCAGCGGTGGAGACCGCGGGTTTGACCGAATGCCCTCTAGCAGAGGGGGACGGGGACCCATGCCTCCCTCTCGCAGGGATTACGATGAGATGAGTCCCCGCCGAGGTCCTCCTCCACCCCACCCGAGTCGGGTTTCCAGGGGGAGTGGCCGTGGACGAAACATGCCCATGGGACACCCACACAGAGGAGGGTGAGATATGAACATAAATGATGCATTTTCTATTTTCTCTGTCTCTCTCGCTGCTTTTCTTTTTCTTTTACTCATGCACAAGAGTCAGTCCTGTCACAAGTTGTGGCCACGTAGTTGAGACTGTTGATGTTTGTGTTTAACTTTATTCCTTAAACCTCAGTTTTGCATTAGTCAGCATTCTGTCTTTGCCTGAAACAGATAAAATCTTGTAAACTGTTTTTGTTCTACTGAACACTGAATAGTGCCAAATGATCTCATGATCCCACTCATCAGTTTGAAGATGAGTCCTTTTTATTCCTGTTAACCTCTTGAGTTTTAAGTGTTTGGTATTTTAGACCTACTAGGCGTTGTAGTTCCAATTCTAGAGTTTTTTCTGTTTCTTTATCTGTATATACAAAGTTAATTGTCCCATAGGTGCTTATTTTCCATTCAAAGGAATTCTTTCATTCTTTCTTTACATTGTCTAACTCATAGGATGAACTGAGTCCAGTTATCTACATGTAATCCAGTGTTGCACTGTGCACTCCTCTGGAAACATTTGTATTCATGGTTATCATTTCATTGATTTTATGTGCTCATCAATGTATGTCTGGGTGTGTTTGTGTGTCTTTTTCCCATCTCCATCTTGCCCACAGAGATGATCGTTACTATGACTCGTACCGCGGCTCAGATGAGAGGTCAAAGTAAGTTTCTGTCCCCAAACCTTTGCCTAAACCGCCTAACTGATCTTAAAAGGGATACTTCGACATTCTGTAATTGTAATTTGACATTACTTGCACTTGCTGCATTAATGTGTAATTAATGAATGTAATGGTAATTCACTGAATAGAAGATTCCTTACTAATACCACTTGGTAGTGCTTCCTCTCGCAGAGAAGCATTTTACTCTTTGGTCTTGGTGACGAATCAGTCATTTCGTAGCGCTGACACGAATTCGGCATATTTCTTTTGACACCAATTGGCCATGATGATCAAAACTAACTTGTGTTGAGGTATTCCTACACGTCCCTTATTTCCCTGCCTTAATTCTTTATTGTTGCAGTTTTTTAAATATGACATAGCCGGTGAACCAATAAAACATTTTTGCCCTTCTGTCATCTCCTTAACTCTCCATTGTAACTACCGCCATTGTTCTACAGTCTATTGCCAGTATTGCCCGGGCCCTGCACAATTCCCTTACCTTGATCTCTACTCGCCCATTGTACTCCACTTATTTGGAGTGCTTTGTATAGAAGTGCAGTGATGTTGTATAACCTCCTCTTTCCTGTTAATAACCCATCCAATATGCTATTCACTCCCAGTATTATCCAAAGTGAGAGAATGTATTTGTGGTGTTGTGTAAGAGGGTCATGTGCTGATGAGTCCCCTGCAAAACGGCATGCTTTTCACAAACTGGTTTGTAATCAGAGAGGTCATTTTTCTAACGTGTACACTTGCATATGAATGCAGCATTCTGACAGAGGAAATGACAGATGCATGAAATATATCTGGGAGGCTGTTGGAATGACTTCTAAAATGGGAAGCTTTGCAATGTCCAAACCCAGAATAATGCCATTATGACCTAGCCTTGGTTAATATTGGTGGTCCACACCCAGATACTATAAATAAAAGTAGATGTATAAATATGGCTGATATACTGTTTGTAGAAAAAAAAACAGTGTCAGACACTTGTAATCAATAATTAGTTGATTTCGGATATTTTTTTTTTTCAATTTGTGTCATGTAGCCTAAATGTAATGCACCATGGCTACACAGACACACTGTCAAACAAAAGCAACAGGTTTGACTTGACTGTAACAAGCAGGCATGTATGTTTGACAAAAACCAAATAAATCCAAACACATTTCTTCTAATTCCTTAATTTAAGCTCCGTTTTTTTTTTAGGGAAAAGCAGCAGCAGCCCTTGGCTCTGATCATCACCACCACCACCTGTCACTTCTCTCACTATAACACTGTCAGAGCTGTTCCTGTTACTGTGTGGGAAGATGGCTGAGAGGAAATGTGTTTATACTGTAATCTTGCTCAGCGTGTGTGTGCAGTTTGACCTAGACCAGAAATTTCCT
>OMLP01016379.1:0-14003 GCA_900302685.1 Spondyliosoma cantharus
ACTATACAAGTTGTATTAATTTTTGTGTGTGTGTGTGTGTGTGTGACTGTGGCATGCATGCGTGCGTGTGTGTGTGTGTGTGTGTGTGTGTGTGTGTGTGTGTGTGCGCGTGTGTGTGTGTGTGTGTGTGTGTGCGCGCATGTGTGTCTATGTGTGTGTGCGTCTGTGAAAGAGAAGAAATTCAGCTAAATGTCACTGTCACTTTCCCGGGGTTGGAGTGACTGGAGTACAGAGTCTCTTCAGTCTTTAGTTGCATACGCTTTCTCTGTCGGTTATACACACACACACTCACACACATGAATAATTGGCAGCACAGAAGACAGTTTCAGGACATCTACACCCACAGAGAAACATGTAAGCTCATGGGATGCCCTGCAAATGCAACGCGTGCACAAAAACACTTCACTGTTCCCATGCTGTCAGTGATATTCCCATGAAAAATAACCATATTCCACGCTTTGGAAAGCAGATGGCGGGATAAGCACTAGAAAGTGAAAGGAAGAGGAGGGGGTGAGTGAGGTAAACAGGGACTGGATGTGTGCATTATGGTGCAGTGCTGCTGCAGTGCAGAGAGCACGGGGGTAGAGGGGGGCACATGTGTATCAACGTGCACTAGCGTCAATGACAAATCCCTTACTCATACCACAGGGCTTATATCACTATACTGACTGGTATGGATATGACGTCATATACCTGCTGTTCACATACATGTTCCCTTTCTCACACACCCATGCATTAAAACATTTGTAAGAAAGGATGGACTTCTTCCAGTGACTCGGTTTTATCCGTCCGACACCCTAACAGCGCTAAATTAATCTCCAATCGTAGCCTCACCTGAACCTCTCAGCTGCCTCTTCTCAAAATAGAAGTTCCCTTACTTCATACTTTTGCCGCCATGGCTGATGAAATGACAAGAAGACAAGAGCGCAACAATGTCAGACTCGGGTCAATGAAGGTCAGTCAGTGACAGGTTGACAATTTTGACATCTCAATATACCAGAAAAGAAGATGGACTGATTCAATTGTACTGGAATTGTACAATAATATTTATTTCTCTTGAGAAAGTCAATATATTTTTAATTAAAAGGTGCAATACGTGAGAATTGGCCACCTGTCGATTTCATACTAAAAAACAAATAGGGGGCAACAAATCACCACAGTAACTGCTACTTGCTGCTAACTGCTGCTGCTGTAAGCTAGATAGCTCAATTAGCCATACAGCTAGCAGTACGGACTGTGAACTTGGAGCACCGAGGGTGTGTTCGTGCTTACAACACTAGCGCGGGAGCTTTGGACCAGGATGGGCCGAGCTAGCTGGTTAGCATCCTTACTTCAGTATGCGAGATATCCCTTCTACATAGATGTTGTGATGTCAGAACTGTTACCTCCTCACACTTTGTTGAACGTTTTAAATAAATGCTCAAATTTGGCCTAACTGCAGGTTTTCGTTTTATTCTAAGTCCTCCAACATTGCGTGAATGCAGCACTAGATCAGTAGCCACTACAAACAATATTTATAGCAAGCGTCTGCTACACATATTATTGAGTACAAAGATCACATGTGTAAACCAAGACAGTAATTGTTAGTTAATTACTGAATCTTTCGACATAGCAACAAGAACATTTTAGCTTAACACAAACAAGAGATACGACTGACCCTAAACCACCTGGCAGGCTAATAGATACAAAGCAAAGACCCATACTGTGTTTTTTATTCATGAATTTTCTACCTCAGCAAAGCTAGCGCAGGGATCCATTGTTGTTAAACTCAGCCAAGCATCTTCTCATACCTAATGAAGTCAAGACTACTCTATGGTTAAATCAGGTCTGGATGTTAGTTAGGACCAAATGTGGCTCAGGCCTAATTCAACATTTTTTAAGGAACAGATTCAAGACATTTTGTTAGTTATGCTAGTTTAACATTTGCAAAAGTTATTGGAGAAAAGAGGACTCTGCTGTGTGGTGTGTCAGCTAGCTTGCAGCTAGTAATAGCCCACTCATCCTTGTGTTTATTTATAGCTCAGTTTGCTAGTTAGCACTCACACTAATTTTCTCGCTTTCAGGTTAAACCAAAAACAGCATCTATGTGTCCATGTTGGGACAGATTGAAGATGACAAGATCTTATATAGAAAATAGTGTTTACAAGTTGTTCTACATTAGTATTCCTGAGCAGACTGTCCTGTACACAGATGACTCACATGCAAACATGAACTATTAATTTAATCCTGCTGATCTGAGCCTGTCTAGACAGCTGATGTCAATGTAGTGTTTGGTGTCTCATAAATTTAGTTTCATTTTTATGTAATCTTCTGACCCAGACGCTTTGTTTTCCTCCCAAAAGTAGCATGCCAGCAAATAATGATCACAGATTTCTAATGTAAAAAAAAAGCTGTGTTGTTGTTAACTCCTGCAGGTCTGAATTTTTTAAGCTGAATACAGTCAGGGGTTTGACAAGCTGCTGACAGTAGCCTTGGCCTACTTGTACATTGGAGTCACGTTACTGGCTGTGTGTCACCCTCACCACATAACCACACACACACATACAGGACTGAAACGCACCGCCTCAAACCTCATTTGTGCCCCCTCTGACTACAGTACCCCCTACCCAACATCACATTACAGAACCCCCCACTTGCATCCTGCCTCGGGGGGGACTCTACTTGTGTGTGAACGTTTGTGCGTCTCCTCCCCCTTATAGTCCCCTGAGGCCTTTACCCACAAGGGAGCAGTGAGCCAAACAGGAGATAGAAAAAAATCTAAAAGAGAGGGTGCAAGGAGGCGATATAGATCCTCTTAATGCACTGTGTGGGTGTGCTTTTTTGTTTTCTTTACAGACATCGGTGTGACCACACGCTGTCTGTCACGTCTCTCTGATCAGAGCAAAAACACGACCCTAAACCTGCCTCTAATTTAGCTCCAACTTTATTATGAACACACATGAGAGACGATTTAAAGCAGCTAAATTCACAAATCAATAACAACTGAGGTTTTCATCTTGTAATAAACACAAACAGGTTTGACAACAAGCCAAAAGGGTCACTGTTGCCTGCACAGACATGTACAGGCACAAGATGTTCAAGTTTGAACCCAGCCCACATGTCTAATGGAATATTCCACTGTGTAACTGACACACCATGGCCAAACACACTCCTAATGCACACACATACACACATGCATGGTGCTGATAAAGGCCAAAAAATCTGCATCGTCAAACTGCTTGACCTGCATCTCCCTCGCTCACACACACACACAAGCCGTTTTTATACTGGGCAATAAGCCAATAGACCGTCCTTTTTGCGGCTAGGTCCGTGGATTTACGCAGAAGGCGGTAAATTGGAGGTCTGTTTTGGTCGGCCAATATGACGCCTCGGAGGGTACACTTATTTCCACTTTCATTGCTATATAAATCTGAGACGTCGATGTGCCACCTTTACCTTGCAGCAAATGTGCCGCCTTTTCTATCTAAAAGGGGTCACACACACACACACACACACACAAACCGGTTTAGTTGTACACAGTAGAGTAAAAACATCACAATGTGAGAATACATGCTAATTATCATGCAAACAAACCACCAAAGTCCAGCAACAATGAGATAAGGAAATAATCTGCTTGTAATTATTGCAGTAAAAATTTTAATAAAGTTCTTGTCGCAGCATTGCTCAGGCTTGGCACTGGCACAGCTATAACCACAGAGGAACATCTTGTTCTCTGTAATTTCCTGTTGTCAAGCTGGTGAAAACAAAACACAGCAATTATTCCACGAGAAGTTGTTATGATGGGGCGGGAACTGAAAGTCAAGTTTTTTCTCTTGTTTTGTTCCATGTTGTTTCTCTGTCAGAGCTGGACAGGAATGAGGATTGGCACATGGAACTCATTTAGCTTCGGGTATGACACAAACCAAACTGTGTCCAACGATTTCACCAAACCTTCAGCTGAACACTCCAACAGGCGTTGCCTATAAGCTGCAAACACACACAGACACACTGTCTGTCTGACAGTTGGGAACGCGTCAGGAGATCTGTGCCAACATGGCCTACGGCAAACTACCTTGAAAAAATGATGTTGATGTTTTTTCAGCCAGCGTTGCATAAGAGTGTGATACAACTTTGACGAGATAAAACAAATATAGTTTGTAGCATGAATGAGAATCATGTCATGGGTCAATGACAATTCAAATGCAAAATTCAGCACAAAAATTATCATAAAAATGATTCACTATTCACTGCAGGGTTTAGTCCACCACTTAACATTTTACAGCCCACTGTTCTGCCAATTAGACACAATGACTTTGTGCTTAAGAAGTCATACTGGCATGAACATGTAATATACATTCATTAATAGATTAAGTACACATTTATTTTAATCATTGTTGTTATTTCACACAGAAGGGCCCGTTGCAAAAATAGCCAAACAAATAAGATAATGTCAAACTGTTATAAGTGCAATGCCTGTTCAAAACATGCTGTTCGGCGCATATTATCTGGTAATGTAAGGGGTTTTCATAGATCCAATCTTTAGTCTGAGTTAAAATCTGGATGATTACATCGGTACTTTCTGAGCTGGACCACAACAACCAATAAGAGAGGCATCCTGAAGCATCCTCACTCATCCAGACTCGTTTAACTTTTTGCTTTTATTTTTTTTTCTCACTGCAATGCGCTGCTAAAGGAAGTTGTTGCACTACGCTAATCTCAAAATTTGTTCATGTCAGGTTCCCCATGAGTTCATGTGCGCGAGATACAGACAGACAGAGATTGTTTGCTTAAAGTTGGATCTCTGAAATATTTTTGGTAAGGATCCAATAAATGCTCGTATAGATACCAAAACAAGCTACTTAGTAGTTTGACCCTTAAAAATATGGTGTTTTCCTAAATTCAATGAAGTCTGACAACGTCATAAATCATTGGAAATGTATTTTCAAGGTAAGTCAATGTAAATTTCAAGGGTCTAACAATCTAAAGTATTACATTTGTTTTAGTTTAGGCATACAGAGGCAATGCCAGTTTCACAATATAATCCAAAACGTATTGTGTAATGCATCAGTAGCTTTTGACTGAGTATAAATAATACTTTTTTTGTCTTCAGCATTGTCAATGTGATGTAATGGTTGACCTCAGGCAGGCTGTGGTGACTCATAATCATCCCTGACTTGACCAAAAACATGTCTTAAATCACCAAAACACATCCAAAACACAATCCAAAGTCAAATTTCAAACCACTGAACCGCTTTAAAATACAATGAGTGCACATTCATATCTTTGGGAGGCCACGAGAAAACCCTGTCACTCAAACGGCACTCATTCCCACTGAGGAACAAAAACCAGATCAAGCCCGTTACGAGACAAAAAGAGAGAAAATATGAAAGAGGAACAAAAACTGACACACTAATACTGCTGCTCCAGTTTGATGTTGGGGATCAGGCACAAAACATTTAATGTGCTGAGGAAGAACACACACTCCACCTAATGCGGTCAGTTTGAATAATAATCTGCTTGTATGACAAACTTCTATTTATAAAAACGCATAAATGGATGCTGTGCTCTTCTTTCGGCGTTGGAAAATCAGCTCAAAAGTGAGAAAGTTGGTGCGCGAGTGCGCGTCCATTACTTCGAGTGCGGTATTACTAACAGTGTCAATGACATTACAGGCACACAGCCAGCTGTCGTCTCTCCTCTTTCACCACAGACACCTGACTACCTGTCTGTCTGTATAGCCCCTTTCAGACAGTAAAGTCTGTAAACACTCCCATTTTACATAAACAATCTATAGATTGAAAAACTACTTTGATAATTAGTGGCTGTTTTTTTAGTTTCCATTGATATTAAACTCAATACCTTTGAATGTTGATGTGTTGGTCAGACAAATTAAGCAATTTGTAAATTATATAACTTTTTCTTTCTTTTTTTTTTTTTTTTTTTATTGACCGAATGGTGATCCAATCGAGAAAATCTCATTTGGAATAGCGACTTTTTTTATCATGGTTTCTCTGAAAATCTGCTTCCTTAGCACCAAATAACATTTATGAAACATTTTCCGTGCAGCTCAAATAAATAAATCTCAATAAAAAAGCCAATAAAAGTCACACACAAGATTAGGTTCGTACGTCACTACATGGGGAGTGACGTACAAACTCAGGTATTCAAATGTTGGATTAGAGAAACAGGACAAAACGTGCAGTAATTGATCTTAGGCCTTCGTTCATATTGTTCTCCCTACTTTAGATTTTCCGATTTCCGCAGGATGCACTACTTATAAAAAAGAAAAAGGGCAAAACATTGACTTCAAAATTAAACATGGCTATGACAGGACCAGGAGAGCAGGCCACATAAACTGCTGGTCAAATGCCCAGACCCTCCTGTTAGTTAGCTGTTAAAAGCCTCTTGGATCAGAGGTGAATAGGATCAGGGAACTGAAAAAAGTCCAGCTGCCTCAGTTAAAGCACTTAGAACTACTAGGACCTGACTGACAACCTTCATAAACATTCCAAGAAACGGTGACCTACAAAATATTGCAGAGTGTTGGTTACACTACCTGCCTTTCAGACAACTACAAGATCAACACAATGCTCCATTCAACATACCATGGTGGATATGTATTGCATTCCATATGTCAGCAGTTAAAGGTAAACCCTCACTGTGACACAGCAAATACTTCAGATATAGGTTGTGTGGTGTGCTTTTACCCAGACAGACCCAAAGATGCACCACCAAAAGCAATTCTGACTCGCGGCCAGTGATCTCTCTGGTAATTTAATTGGTGTCAGGCTGTTCTGGGACATTTCCTGTTCAGGATGAATAGATGAAGATGGGAACAGTGATTGGAGAAAACCCAAAAAGGCATTAGAGTTAGAGTGACTTTTCATTATTTGATTTAAAACTGCAAGGCAAAGTGACTTTGGAGAAAACTTTGATGACAGCTTGTCCACTGAAGAACAGGCCTTGAGTGCAGATGTTTTACATATCAGACTACTGCCCTTAAAGTAAAATCTTACCTTTACCATACCCTGGTGCATTTTAAGGGTTAAACTGCAATAAGAGCCCTGCAAATTTTTCGGCTGCTGGTCCAGATCTATTAATAGCAGGGAAAATGCAGAGCAACTAGTCAGATAGGTATTGACACTGGCATTGTGTTTGAAGAGGTCCAGATTTGGGTCTAACTGGTGCTGGTTTTGCCAATCTTTCTACTTTGGAGTTGAACAGCATTGTTTCCCCCCTCATGTGATTATGAACGGACCTATAAACAGGATTTCACACCTCCAAAAACTGCTGAAAAACACAGTCTCATGTGCCAGCTCATTGTTCCGTTCTGACAGCAATGAAGAGTATGAACCTTCTGATACTGGCCAGCTGTTTTCTACACAAAGTACTTTGACCAGAGGTGACCTTTAACTGTTAATTTGACACTAAAGTTGTCACACAGAAATTGTTTAAATGCCTCTCCACTGTTGATAAAACAGTCCACAGCAAGGTCCATTTAGCAGCTGTTCTGGAGCCTTCAATCACACCACATGATCTTCAGCAGATGGCAACCCAGTCTAATTAATCTGTACAAATAACACTACTTGCAGTGCCGACGCAACTTCTTAATATTAACTTCTGTGGAGAGCAAATCCATCGTCAGTTGCCTTTCATAAATCATCCATACTTCATCATCGTAGTAACCAAACTATGTGGTTAGGTTTAGGAAGAGATCGTGGAAGATAAAACATTAGGTAAGTTACAAGCGTAAGTTAAAACAAGTAAACACTGACTTTTGTTTTTACAGGTCACAAATTCTTGGGTGAAAGTACTGTGTTTGTTTGACCCATTTATCAACTCAAACCTCCACCACGATTGGAATTTCTCACTCCTATGCATGGTATTTGGAAGCATCTGTTTCCTACAGAACTTAAACGCTCCATATGTGATTTCTTCCACTAGGGGTCTCTCTATCAAAACAAAACAAAAGATGTTTGCCAAGTGTTGTTTTGGGAGGGCAGAGCAGGCTAGCTCTTGAAGAGAAAGTCAGGTGCAGAGCCAGACCTTCTGGAGGAATAGACACCTGACGACACATAGGATTCTGCTCTGATCCAGTTCAATTCAATTCAATTCAAAATACTTTATTCGTCCCCGGAGAGCAATTTAAGGCACTTGGAGTAGTACACAGACACGAAACAAGTCAGCATGTTAAAACATGTCAGTACCAGAGCTTGGTAGTTTACTCACAGGAGAAGAGCTTAGACATTACTTTTTAACTTTTAGGATTCAAAAGTGGATTTATTTTCACTGCCATTTGTCAACCTGACTGCAGCAGCGGTCCAAAGAAGAGCGGGGGAAAAAAGAAGAGAGACCACCGTAGTCTCTGGTGAGTGCTAAGTTCAGTCAGGGGTTTACCTGAATGTAAACACACAGATTCAAACATCCTCACCGTGTGTCATTGCTTGCTTGTTACAGCTTATGTACAGACAAGTAATCTCACTGTTTAAGTGTTATTAACATCACATTTAGTCACATTCGCTGCCTTCTTTCCTCACACTTTCCCAGAAGTTATAGCAACACGCAACACTATTATAATACACAACTCAATAAAAAATATAATAAAGGTCTCGCTGTTTTTAGAAATATTAATGCAGAGTTTGTACGCTTTATATCTTTTGTTATTTGTATGCAGATTCAAGCAACTGGGCGAAACCAGTTGTTTCTGAGCACTCTCAAGACTTTTCTTCCATAATGTCTTAAATGTTGAAACTGAAGGCTGATTCTTCACCTTGAACACTGCAGTTGGCAGAAATGACAACTCCATCTGCTGAGGAGGATCTTGTAATTTAATCAAAAGGAGTTCAAGAGCTACTATGTGGACCTTGTGGGAGCCTGTATTGTCAACTGCTGTTTCCAAGGTCATAACTAACGGGTACATCAGCCCGTTTCTCCACAATGTTACTGCTTAACTGTGACGAGTTCAAACCACCCAAAACAAACTATAGAATTCAAGAGACAATATTGGAGCTCAAGCAATGTAAACATCGAAACAAATGTGAAACATAGGAAGAGAAACCAATAAGAGAGAATGACAAAGAAAGAAACAGTCTGAAAAAAGACTGGGAGGAGGAGAGCTGACAAGAGACTGAGCAAACAGTGGAAAGTCTCTATTCTTAGAAGACGTTTTGTATTATTGACAACCTCTCAGGCTTAAGAAAGTATCTGTGTGTGTGTGTGTGTGTGTGTGTGTGTTTGTGTGTCTGTGTGTCCTCTAACTCAAAGCCAAGGCTAAATGCAGCTAAATGCAGCCATCTGATATTGTCTTTGATACCAGTCTTCCACTACCAGAAAACCAACCAGATCAGTTGCTGATCTTCGCCACCTGCACAAACATGTATTAGAAGAAAAAAGGAAGGAGTTAATCAAACTGTAACGTTTCCTTCCAGTTTTTCAGCAACATCAAGGTTAGTCCTGAAAACAACTCTCCAGACTTGTGAAAGGCTGCATAGTATCCTTACTTTACTCACATCACAATCTGCTAGTTGGGTCAAAACATGTCAACAAAAACTGTATTTAAACAGATCAGCAGCAACCTGTCGTCTTTTTCCCACAGCTGTTGAATACTACAACTACATTCCAACATCATTTCTAGCTGCAACAAGTGTGTGTGTGTGTGTGTGTGTGTGTGTGTGTGTTTGTAAGATCTGGCTGCGATAAGGAGAGCTATTGATGCCATTGATGTAAGCGAGACGACAAACACACACACACACACAAACACACAGTCCAGCTCTCTGATCAGAGGTGGGAAAACATAACTCGCTTACTATTCCCTCTGCTGGCTCTGCTGTTGTGAACTTATCTTTCCTTTTTTAGTTATTTTGAAGATTTTTATTTGGTATTGTGGCTTTTATTGGACAGTTCTGCCAGTAAGTGAGGATTAAAGACTTTAGAATAAATTGTAGGGCTGTCAGCTATGGTTTTCAAAGCCTCGTGTTTGGCATTATGGTGGTCAAAATCTTGTTGTTTTTTAGCCAGAAGTGACCATACTTGGACATGATGGTGCAGCATATCCTGAGGGTATCCTGATTGGATCTGACTGAGACGCGAGGACACAGTGTGGTGGCAACTTGTCAATCACCATCGAGCCACGCTCTAAATCATTCCCTGGTTTATTCTCTATTTGACTCTAAATGGGAACATAATGAACAAAGTGAACGCCATGCTGTATTGAAGACATAAAACTAACAATTGAGACCATAAACTAATTTGGAAACTGTGAGTTCAAAAGAATTCAAGTTAAAAGTAGGGTCATTTTTCATAAGCTTACATACAATCTAAATTATTTTTGCAACCAGTGGAGTCACCCCCTGCTGGCCATTAAAGAGAATGCAGATTCAAGGCACTTCTGCATTGGATTCACTTTTCAGACCTTGAAAGGACCACCTTTGATTACAATTGGGGCTCAGTCTGACTTCAGCACAGCATGGCAGGGATTTGCATTTCCATGACAACAGGGGTACCCAATTGAGGGTGTGTCTTTAACTGATGATACACTTGTCTTGAATTGTTGTCAATGCACCTGTACATAAATACTCCTCCTCCCCACAGTATTAATCAAGAATAGTTATTAGTTATTAGTTATTAGTAATATCTTTTTTTCTGTTCCAAGTCATTATTTCTCATCATTGTGGGGTTTTTTTTCATGTCTATTTTTGTATCATGTGTTTTATTCCTCAAGAGCCACACCAGGGGCAAGGACTGCAAATGAGCCATGTCCTATAGACATTGCATGTCTTGTGATAAATAAAAAATAACACGTTTCATTTCCTACAAATACTTCACAATAAAAGTCGCCTGTTATCAAATGCTTTTATAGTGAATTAGCAAAATCAGGAAATGTTTTAACTCCCAAAACAGCTCCAGTAGGAAAGCCCCATTTGGCTATGGTGAGGGATGTCAGGGACACATCTGTTCCCGCAGAGTCTCACAAGCTTTTTGCACACTGAAGGGAAACCATTAAACCGACAGATCTGGAGTTGCATTGATTGTTGCTGGCTCACGGCAATTGTTTGTGTGTGTTTGAATCACAAATCAACCTCTTAAAAACATCCATTTCAAAAGTATAAATCCCACACTAACATCACCTAAGATCCTCTAATATGGGTCTTCTCCACATACCCCGCTCCAGACTCAAGCAAAAAGGTGACCAGGCCTTTGCAGTAGCTGCTCCGCGCTTGTTGAACCAACTGCCAGCACACATACCCCAATTAATCTATCTTACCTCTGCACTACTATCTTTGTTAATATGTGGTTGTCTGTGTTTTATGCATCTTGAATTTAACACTGTTATTCTTACTTAAATGCACTGTGTATAGCACTTTGGTCAGTGTGAACTGTTATAAATGTGCTTTTATAAATAAATATTACTTACTTATTTACTATCATTAATTGAGTGTGTTTCCGTATGTTTTAATAGAAGGATCTAGCAAGAGACTACCTACAGTAGTGTGTGCAGTACATGTAGAGAGCATTAGATCAGAGATACAGGCTGCATGCTTATGATCTTTGCATTATTGATATGTTGTTTATGGAAATGTGATCCAGCTCTCCATGCAAAGTATCAAAATATTTGTATGTGTGCAGATGATCAAAAGCCTTCTTTTGTGCATTTATGCATTAGTCTCTGTTTGTATAACATCAGTACATTAAGGTGCATCAGTGGTTGAGCTCATGTGACCATCTGCGTGTGACCAGTCGTGTCTGGTTACATATTGTGCGCTTGACTGTGCAATGACTGGTAATAACCCACTGCTTACTCAGCACCAGTTGATAATCAGCACACATTTCATCAAGAGGAAGTCGATTGCTTTCACTTCAGCTGAAGTGGCAGTTCTGAAACCAAGACGGCATCGACAGTAAGAGGCTGACACAAAAAGATTGTTTAAGGAAGATGTCTGCACGATTTGCCCTTTGTCGGCATACTGCACATCTACTCTGTATTGTTCTGCTTGTGCTGCTTGTGGTTTTCAGCAGAATAGAAACACCATTATAGACGACAGAGGAAGAACATCTGTTGGTCATTTACATCTCTATTCGGGACTTTTTGTTGTGATTTTGTGCGCACCAGACAGCCAGAAAGTCACCACAAAGAGGACTTTAAAATGTGTGTGTGTGTAAAAGTAAAAAAGGTACCTCCTCTTTAGTGTCTTTGTGTGCGTGTACTCACCAAAAGGCCTTGAAAGCTTCATAAATGTCGCTGAGACGTTGTCGTTTGGTCCAGGCTGCAATCTTAAGCCCTGCAGTCGTACCTGAACACACACAAAAACCACAAGTTAAGACCCAGCACACAGACACATCGGCAAGTCAGGTTGTATGTCAACTGTAGGTTAAATCGATACAGCAAATACGCACATACACGCCTACTCTCTCTCGTGTGCACGAGCATGTCAGATAATCAGCAGTTGTCAATAATAAATCAGCAATGCAATGCATAAAGTCTCCCTGCCTTTGCACCAGTCATTTGACAGGGCTGCAACAGTCCAACACGGAGATATTCAAACACTATTGTAGACAGAAATGTGTGAAACATACTGTATCAGACACAAACAGTAGCATCAAATGGATGTACGTTTGGAAAGGATTAATCATAATGAAACACAACGTTTTTCTGACAGCAAAAAAAAGGTGGAGAAGCTCAGTTTTTGATCCAAATCTGACATTTGCATAACTGCAACTAACGGCTAGTAGATTATCATTTTTATCTGCTGGTGATTATCTGGATAAATCAATCAACAACTCAGTCTGTAGCGTGTCAGTGGCTGGTAAAACACAGCCTAACAGTTTCCTGAACACAACACAAGGTGACGCCTTCAAACTGCTTGTTTTGTCTGATCAAGAGTACGGTGGCCCTGAGAGTCAAAAAACAAGAAGATTTCAGAAAACACAACATGTCAGATTTTGTGAAATATAGTTGAGTTTTCTGAGATGTTGTTGTTGTGTGTTGACCATCAGGGCCACTGTACCAAGGGTCTGAATTGCAAAAATTATCAAATCATTAAAGCAACAAATGCTCACATCTAGGATGCTGTAACAAGAGATGTTTGGTACTTTTGCTTTGGGAACAACTGTAGTAATCAATCAATCTGTAAAATTGTTGCTGACTAATTTTCTTTTGATTGTTCGAGTCCTGAATGCAGTATTTTTTTTAAAAAACATTGAAGTCAAACTGCAGTCTAAAAAGTGTCAATTGTGAGTGAAACATAGCCTTGCAGTTTCCCAAGCAAGCCGACAAGGATGCACATATGCAAAAGCAGCAAATGCTCTCACTTAGGATGCTAGAAGCAGACGTTTCGACTAATCTTTTCAGCCGTGAATAAACATATTTTGATATTAAAGTCTGTGAGTCAGTGAAAAGTGAGGGACAATCCACACACAGCACAAAGTGACACTTGAGAATTGCTTGTCTTGTCTGACAACGCGGATCAAATGCAAATACATTCGATTTCTTTCCGAAGAAAAGCAGCAAATGCTCACGTCTAGGATGCTTTAACCAGAGATATTTTTGCTACTTTAGCTTAAGAAACTACTGTGTTTTCTGTCTTAAACATAATTTCGCAATAGTGGAGTCAAACTGCAGGTTGTGGCATCACACCTACACGCACCTGCAGGCAGTGATAGAAGAAAAAAATACTGATGATTAGTCAACCACAACGCAGGACGCTCCTCATATTTTCTTCATTTGTAATTAGCAACGCCAGATTCCAAGCACAGCCGTACCTGTTATGTCACAGGTGTGTTATTCACAACAGAAACGGCTCCTCCCTGGTTAATTACCAAGTCATGATGCAAATGAAGCTTCTTCTTCTACGAATGTCGTCAAACTCTGCACAACAACAACCCTGAGCGTCTTGTGTTTTTAAACCCCTCTTTACCTTGCTCTCGCTCGGAGATGCTAATTATGTAACACTTTATAATTAGAGCGACCTAATTACGGAAACCGGACCTGTCCCGGGCCGTCTGCACCTACAGCCTCTCCTGTCTTT
>OMLP01016380.1:0-11213 GCA_900302685.1 Spondyliosoma cantharus
AGGGTATCCCACATCATAGCAGAGGTTAATGAATGCACCCCCCCTAGCATCCTACTTAAGGGAAAAGAAAGAGAAAACAGGTTTTAGCTTCAAGCTCCTCGTACGTCCCAACTGGATTTGATTTATCGTTAACCTCAGGATTTGGCCTTTTTCACAGCAGACATTTAAACATGTCACAGAAGGAAAGCACAAGTGTAAATAAGACAGTTTCAGGGTCATGACACTGTATATGGCTTTACTTGGTCACTTGAATACATCAGTCATCGCTTAATGTCATTGGTCGCTCTTACCACTGTGACAGGGCAAAATGTCTTCTGTGAAAACGGCATGCATACAGTCAAAACAAATGTAAGGAAGCTATGTGATGGCCCTTAAGTGTAAAGAAAGTAATGATAAAATAACGATAGAAACAGGAAATGGTCAGAGTTAGATTGAGCCAGCTTTCTCATCATCTTTTCATTCGCTGCAAAAACTGTTTAGTTGAGGTAGACTAGTTACACAACAATATGTACATCCTAAAAGATAATATCAATTGGAATAATATTTTATGATATATTACTTGCAGAGTTGAAAAGTAAGATGAATACCACTCTTCCAAGTGAGTATTTTTGAAAAGATGTTTAAAAAACGGCTATATGTTTTTTCACCGACTATTTCAATACGTTTAATAAATGTTTTACACATTTAGACCATATTTCACCACATACTGCATTTTCTAACCGCATTTTAGCTTTTTGTAAAGAAGGTTAAAAAAAAAAACCTTATTTCACCCAGTCTTCGACTAGAAATGGATGTTGAAATCCTGGTTGGTGCTCACTGGGTCATGTCTGTTTGCTAAATATGAAGTTAGAGCCACGAGTTGGTTAGCTAAGCCTTGCATAAAGATAGAAGCACTTTGTAGGGGGAAACTGCTGGCCTAGCTCAGTCTAAAGATTTTTAAAAAAGTCTGCCTACTAACACCTCTCAATCTTACACTTCTCATTTATTTAGTCCATTCCAATTCCACAAAGAATTCCAGCAGCATGCAGCTCCCTGGATTAAACAAATGAGATACAACTTGTTAACGCTAATTGATAGAAAAAATTTAGAGGTGCTTTTTGGCCAATTTTGACTCATCCAAACTAGCTGTTTTCCCTGCGCTTACAATCTTTAGGCTAAGTTAACATATATTATATCTGTAGCTTCATGTTTAGAGTACGTCCATGAGAGTGGTTTCAATCCTCTCATCAAACTCTTGGCAAAGATGCGAATATGGATATTTTCACAAAATTTGAAACTACTCCTTTGTTAAGATTGTAATCCAAAGCACATGTTTGAATCAAGCAAGAGAACAAGTTAGCTTATTTCCCAAGATATACAACTTTTCCTTTGGTAGCTCATGTACCTAAAAATGTACTTATGGGAATTTCAGACTCACTTAATAGGTGTCAGTATTCTCACATTGACATGAAAGGCAGAAAAGTGTCTAGTGTCAAGGAAATGACAACAGGTTCAAGAATGTTCCTGAATCAAGTTCAACTGTGACAGACGCAAGACATATTTCCTCAACTGACAGCTAGATTTTGGCAAAAGGGAAATATTTAGACTCAGTAAGCTGTATTTTCCTTGCCTAACTCTCTGCTTTGAAAAAAAAAAACACTGTTGCTGGCTACCTGACAACAGTAGCGTCTGCTCTGAGGCTGTTTGCATTTTTTACTCACTTTTAAAGATATCCTGATCCTTCTCTCCATCTGTTATTCGCATTCCCCATCTTTATCGTTAATAATCTCTCTTACTCCCTCTCTGTGTCCGTCTTTCAGGTATATCTATTACTTTGGGGGTCTTCTGTCCGGGGCGATCAAGATGAACAGCAGCCCTCTCTTCCTCCACCAGGTTCTCATCCCGTCACTTCCCAACTTCCAGGGCGAAGGAGGTATGATTGTTCGTCTTTGTCGTCAAATTACTGTTGGACGAAAGATACATATATCTGCCTGCATATACATAATTTCGACTTTGTATACAGAATATACTGAAAGAAAGCGTATTGTCGGTGGAAATGGCAATGCATTGGAGAAACCTTTGCACAGCATAAATACAGCATGAACAGTATAAGAATTACGTTTTTAGTGCACGTGTGGATAGATTTAAAGGTATATTGATAACATTTTTATGGAGACAGATCATTTAAAAAAGAAAATACATCCACAGAGCTCGTAGAAAGGTGCAGAATAAAAATAACTATTTTATTTTAAAACATTATTATGATTCTGAATCAATGATTTTAACATTTTTGTCCGAGCCAACATTATTGTTTTGTTTTGTTTATTTCTTTGTAAGAATTCTGACTTCCAGCTTCTAACAAGCTTTGTGAGCCAGTAAATATAATGCCATCAGTGTCATGTGGTATGTCAGCATTAAGAGTCTCGGTAGTTGCCAGTTTGTGGGGAAAAAAACATTAAATGGCTGAGCTTTACTGAATATGTCTAGCAACTATTCTGCCTTAATGTTAACTAGCTAGCATTCGCAACATCAACATTAGCTAGCATTAGCAACATTAACCTTAGCTAGCTAGGATTAGCAACCAAGCCCCCAGGATGAGCGCCAGGCTTTGAAGCCAGCTTGCATAGTGGTACGTGGTAGTGGTACATGATGCACGGGGTCTTTTACTGCGTCTGTAAAACAGTGCATCATGTTTTTGAGCCTCACAACCCCTTTTGGCTTCAAAATGCCACTGAACAACTTTCACAGGAATGAATGGGACTTCGCCCTCCATTTCTGTATCCCGATTTAATATAACGTCCTTGTGCACAACATTAGCTATTGCAAAATCTGGCAGTCATTTAAGGGGGCAGATGATTCGAACATCTGCGGTGTTGTGGTGTGAATGCAATGGTAGGGGGAGATGGCATGTCAAATTTAGTGGCTGAATGTTTTTAATAACACCTTTTTAATAGCAAACAAGCTAGGATTGATGTTTCACATTGTGTTCTCTTATGTGTAGAGAAATAACTAACTGTGGCCACTCATTATTTGGACATTACATCACATTATCTTCATATACAAACTCCAAGGCATTTCAAGTTGTTGTAAAGGGCCCATATAGCAAAGTTGGTGCAGCCCAGTGACGGGCCACACACCCAGACACTGGGCAGACACTCAGCTCGCATACAGCAATAAATTACAGTCCAGAGGTGGTCCTGCTCTTGTAGCCAGAACACGGGTGCCCATGACATAGGCCTGACATCAGCCAGCCGTGTGAGCTGTCCTTATTCTGGCCCAAAGCCCAGGCCTATGTCTGGACCATGATTCATTGCTGTATGTGGGTTAAGCGTAAGAGGCTGTGTGGCCATCTCCTAGGACAGACCAACTTTGCTCTGTGTGAAGGATGTTTCATTGTCAGTAGAAATGTGCTTGATTCATTTACCCACATGATCCATCTATTCCTGCATCTCTCCCTCTCAAATTTTCAGTGGAATAGACCCAGACGTGACGGACAGATGGGGGGGGCATGAACATAATGAACTGAATGGAGACATACCCTCAGTCTCTGTTCTACAGTCTGATCTGACAGTGTCTCTGTTGGCAGATAAAATGTACAGCACATATGATGTGATGTTTGTCTTGGCATGGTGCTCCGACAGGCTTTCCCCTGAATCACAGCAATGTTGCCTGCTGACTACAGCTCTCATAGACGGTCCCATTTACCCTCCACCCACACAAACTAGTCTGTTTATCTTTAATCTGATGATCAAGTCCAGGAGGCGGGGGTGGCAGTCAGCACATTCCTCTGTCTCTACGTTGATAATGCTCCCTATGTCTAAATTGCTCTCTCCTCCTCCTAGGTTACTACCCCTTCTTGAAGATCTACCAGTCCATGCAGTTGGTCTACACTTCAGGCATATAGTAAGTCTCTTGCTGTCATATGGCCATCTAATAGAACAGATAAGGCGAGAGTGTGTTTGTTGGCTCTTGGGTGTTTTCTGTCAGAAAATCACACAAAGGGCATCTTTCTTCTTCAGTCAAGCTTTTTAACTCATATCTTGGGTTTTTATTGTGTAGCTCAAGGCCTCTTACAGTAGAGAACTGTTAATTCAGCCACTGTCAAGTGAGAAAAGCCTGTGAGAACATATCATAACAAACAAATCAATCTCTGATGGTGTCACTTTGTCCATATTTGGTCACATACTGAATCTGCTTGTACATTGTGTTGTCTGTAGTGACCTTCAAGGCACTGGAGGCAGGCGCCTGTGTGTGACCATCGAACCGGCACTGCTGCTAAAGGGTGACATCATGGTGAGCTCACATGGGAAGGAAATGACAGAGGACCCCTGACATGGGTGGGGTCGTAACCATGACTTAATTTATCTTCAACAGACATAAATAAAACAGAAGAAATACCTAAAGATGAATAGTACAAGTATACTAAAAAACGTTGGTTAACTTTCCATGTTTCATCTCTGAAACATAAATTCTGGTTTGGAAAAAACGTTTCCTCACTTTGTTAACAAGGAATCATCATTTGTCCATTTTGTGCAGCCGGTCATTTGGAAAGTGTAGGTGTCACTCATTATGGAACACAAAGCCTTGAATTTGCCACTCAAAACTGCACATTATCCCACGCGCACTCACGTCTGTCTCTCTTCATCCTTCTCTGCTGCCCTCTGCAGGTCAAATGCTACCACAGGCGAGCCCAAACTGCCGACAGAGACACTGTGTTCAGGTTGCAGTTCCACACATGCACCATCCACGGATCCCAGCTTTGGTTCGGCAAAGGGGAGTTGGATGAAGCTTGTATTGGTAAGTTTGTGTAGGTGGCAAAAAGGAAATGGCTGATCCAATTTTAGAAGCCACTGTGGATAGAGAATATGATGAGTGAATATTTTGCCAGAATGCTTGAGAGTAAGCCGTCTTTTCCGCGTTGGTACCACAGTATTTGACAAACATTTCCTCTCATGGGAAGTGCTGGAGTTCAGCAGGTTTCTGTGTAGCATGGGACGTTCTATAGCTGCACCTGCACTGCATCTCTGTGTTATATATGGACAGAGCTTCCTGATCTGACAAGTAAAGCCAGTGTGGAAGTGCCTTAAACCCGCTTTCTTTTTAATGGACAGCAGGGGGAAACTCCACTGATATCAAAGAAGTCAGATAGCATGTAAGTTTATGAAAAAACAATTTTACTACCTCACTAAATAGATTCCTAATGAGCTTATGCCACAATGTCAAACTCGAGGCTTCAAAATGATAGTACACAAACCTTAGGGTGGAAAAATGGGTTAACATTAGATCGGAATCCCCTCTTAAGCACCTAGTTGTACATTTGAAAGAGGTCGCACATAGTGGTGAATGCACTGAGAAATATCAATTGCAGCTTCCCTCAACTCACTGAACTTAGTTTTTTTTAAACTTTAAAACTTTAACCTGCACAACCTTCCCCGCAGCATCAAACAGCAGACAGACTGAGTTAGCAAATGCTTGGTGAACATACAATAGCATTTAGCAGCTAAAAGAAGATTGAATATTGGGCTTATATTCATTGAGTGGACAAAAGACAATTTAATACTCTTATTGCTCCATTTCTGCTTCATATGGAGGCAATGCATGTAGCAACTCGTTGCAAACATGTTAGCTGCATCAATGTGAAAAACACAATGTAATAGTAGTGCAAGTAGAGAAGAGTCATGAAGTCAGCAAACTGATCCATTAATGTGAGTTACACAGAAATGTCTTTGTTAGGTTAACCAACATTAGCCACAAAAAGCCAACTGGCCATACCAGATCCTGGAAGGCTTAAACAGCAAACCCAAAAGGGTATGGAAGAGAGTAATGCTTTCAAAAGTTACATAGTCCCACTTTTTGTCCAAGAACAAATGATATCACTCCCTCAAGGCCAGAGAGGATTTTGCCTGGCTTTGCTTAATTGGATACTCTTAAAATATCATTAGAAACAATTTGTTAATTGTTGCAGGACGATCACCACATACAACAATTTGACATAATAGCAGCTTTTTGGCAGTTGGCTTTGTATGAATGTATTCACAGTGGTTTACTACCCAGAATGGCCTCATAATAGTGTGGTTGTATACAGTAAATCCCTTAATAGTTGTAGCCTAATCCCCATCCTGGATGTAATAACAGCTCTCTGGAGGCGGGTCTATCGAGAATGAGTTGTACTGTATGCTGCAAGCGAGTGTCTCTAACTATCCCTCGGGGTGAGTAAAGGCGGCCTAGTGAGCACTGGTCTATTGCTTAAGTCCGTAATGAATATGCTCATTACCTCATTTCCTATTTGGTTTAACTTTCTCTGAAATGACAGAATACGTGTAGCTGAGAAACATGTTTGTGTATGTGGTCGTCAGTCCATTACACTAAAGGGAGTTCTACAAATGTACATAGACACATTGTGGGTTCATGCAACTCCGAACACATCTGTGAAAGGTATTAGAATATTTGATATATTGGAGCAGAAACACTGTTTGATTCCTTTCTGTGGGGTCCCCACATCACTGAAGCCTGAAGCCTCATGAGAAGATTAAATTTACATTTAAAGATGTGGAGAGAACTTCAAACTTAAATGAGGATATTGTTATGTTACAAAAAGTGCTATTTAACAATGTGCTTTGAGATCTTAATATGACACCCTGTATATTTTTTCCCTTTCTTCTACCCAGATGAGCGTTTTCCATCTGATGCCACAGTAGAGTTTGTTTTTTCCTCTGGCCCTGAGAGAATCAAAGGTTGGTTCACTCTACCTCAAATTCTTCTGCTGTATGTGTAAGATGTTTGCATTAAAATCTCCCTAAACAACTGGACCGTTCTTGAGTTGTGTACTGACATTATACCAAATGCTTCCAACAATGTTAACACCCAGAGATATCCACAGGTTTACTCAAGGTACAGTAATTGTGTGTTTCATTTGGTCTGGGAAAGTGAAGAAGGAAGTTGGCGAATGCAACTACACTTAATGTGTATCACACTTTAAAACATGCCTCATCGATGAACATTTGTACCTGAGTCATAGCAGATAGATTTTCATCAGCAGTGGTGGTTGTTTAATGGTGTTTAGCACCAACTATGTACATTTTCACCTCATCTTACAAGGTGAGGTGGCCGTTAGCCATTGAGCAACAGCACATACCGAGGATGTGTGTGTCTGTGTGTTTGAATTCAGATCAACATCTCACTTGACTCTATCCTCTCTCTTCTTTTGCCCCTCTTCTCTGTGAAGAATTATGTTCATGAAGTAAATTTCCCTATCAGCTTCAGTGGAGGTCACCTCTGCAGATCACTGCTGCAGTCAGGTTGATAAACAGGAGTGAAGATAAATCCACTTTAAAATCCCAAAAGTTAAAAGTAATCTCTGAGCTCTCCTCCTGTCTGTGAACACCCCTGTCTCTCCCAGAGGTGGACGACTCTGAGCAACGACTCTGTCCGCCTGCTGCACCTGGTCATTCCCACACAGCACACGGCAAACGTCTTTTGTTATGTTTTGATAGAGAGATCTTTTGCAGCAAAATGACGTATTGTTCTTTTAATATTTGCTCTGCTTCAGATGTTTAGTTCATATATATATCAATGGGTAAGGAAGGAAATGATGATTATAATTTAATGTAAATTAATTGTTTTTTCCTCAGGCCGTGAGTACCAGAAGAATGACCCAGCTGTCACAGTCGACTACAACACTGCTGACCCAGTGGTTCGCTGGGATTCCTATGAGAACTTTAACCAACGATACCAGGACAGCCTGGAGGGTAATTGTTCTCGTTCATATACCGAATCAGTTTTATATTAATATTACTAATGAAGGATAATTAGAAGAAGTTAAACTTCCAGCTCTAGTAACTATAGATATCACCCTAATCCTAGACTGTGTCAATCCAAAAACAGTCTTGATCTCAAGTATGAATGGAAGTACAACCAAACATATCAACTGCTGAATTAGTTTCAAACTGTACTCTCTTCATTTATGTATGGAGTCAATTATGAGCCTGTTTGAGTGCTGATGTTAAGTCTGTCTTTCCGTCTCAGATATTGCCCACACCAGAGGTCCTCTAGATGGTAGTCTCTACGCTCAGATAAAAAAGCGCAGAGGTCCCAGCTCTGGTTCTCTCAGCTCAACCAATGGTGGCAACCCAGCGGCAGGCCTCTCAGAAGATCATCTCATCGCTCAGGGTTCTGACTCTGCCCTCTCAGCCCATTCCAGCCATTTGAACCAATCATCTATCCATCCTGAGCACCAGGAGGAGCCTGTTCGCCCGCCACCCCCAACCAGACAGGAGAGAGAGGACCTTGAACGTCTTCTCGGAGGCATAGAGGGGAGCCGAGATGGAGAGCGAGAAACGGCCATCTTGGATGATGGAGATTCTCTTCCATCTGGAACACTGAGGCTTAATCGGTCTTGTTCCTGCCGGGACGGTTACAGGTCCCAGCGGTGTGCTGAGCCTGGCTGTGACCGTACCCTCCTCATGCCCAATGGTTACTGCCTCGATCGGGCTCCGGGCACCAACGGGCACCACGGGGCAACCCCTTCTGCCAGCCCCAACCCGGCTGCTCCTCCGTCACACATGGATCTGTGCCAGCACTACAGCCCCCACCCTCACCAGTCCCTTCCTCCTCCAGACCTGGTGTGGGACCGCCAGAGTGGCCCGCAGCACTACCTGCACCGCTCCTGCTCAGATACCCCCTCATCTCGACACATGTGTCCATATCCATCACCAGACCTCACCCCTCACTCTCACAACCACCCGCATCACCACCCTCTGTCTGCCCCGGGTCGCCTCTGCTGCCGAGAAGAAGACTATGGTCCTTACCACCACCCTCCTCCACCTCACAGCCACCACCATCCCCACCCACACCACCCCAAACCCTCCACCAGCCCTACCTACCATGATATCATGCTAATGGATGGTCTGCCACCACCTGGCTGCCCTTGCCGAGACTGCAGCATCAGGAGGGAAGACTCTGCGGCCTATCACAGCATGAGGCTAGACCGAGGTGACAGCTTCCACTGGGACAGAGAGGCGGAGCTTCAGCAGAGGGAGGTGGGGCTGAGGAGAGCCAGAGAGGCAGAGTTACCCAGAGGGTCAGACCTCCACTGGGAGAGGGATCCCGGGCTGAGACGAGGCAGAGAGTTGTCTCTTCACTGGGAGAGAGACAGGGAGGCAGAGCTGCAGTGGGAGAGGGACAGAGAGGCTGAATATTGGCATAGGAGGGCCACCGTAGCCTCCTACGGCCCACAGGGTCATGATCTTCCAGCCTTCACTTTTGACCCATTGCCATCAGGTCATCCGGCTTATCCAGAGGCGTCGAGGTCCCACGCTCATTCCCACCTGGATCTGAAGTACAGTAGCAGCAGCAGTGGATACCAAACACCCCGGCAAGTATTCCCCTGCTCGCCCTACCAGCCCTCACCGTCTGAGAGCAGGGGCTACGCCTCGGGCTACCAGTCTGAGTCCACGTCCCCGCTGCCTCCAGCTTCCTCCATGACGGGGCCCTGTAGCCATAGCAACGGGCCAGCAGAGCATAACCACCACCATCACCATCCAGACTCACAGCAGTCATACGGCTCTGACTCACACACTGGTGAGTCACATTAAAACAGAGACGCTCAGTAATATGTTGTCCTTCAACAACAGGAACTGTATAAATGATCTATAATCAACAACAGCACACCCTGAATAATTTGTCCTTACTTGGTAGATGCCTGACAGATTACTCATAATGTCACCCTTTTTTTCTTGAATTTTGATAAACATTAACAGGGCATACTATGACCCCAGCTGATACTTTTGGTAATGTGATCCATTGCTCCCTTCCCTTCCAGACGGCCTAAGAAGCTCTGGTGAAAGTGTGGGCTGGAGGGATCACATCACTCACGGTTCCTTCAAGAGGGTCCACAGAGATGGCCAAGCTGCGTGCTCCACGCCGTCTGACATGTCTGGACCGCCCACTCCTGTCCACACCAGCAGCCCTCTACGCACGCAGGAAAGGTATTATATTTACTCTTCTACCAAGAGGGAAGGTAGTAGTCAGTTCCATATCTCTAACAACATCTGAGCTGGGGGAAATACCAATAACTAAGCCTTTGTGGTGACTTGGGCTCCGTGGGTGACATATGATCGGTACCTGGAAACATTATCCGGACGATGGCGTCTGAACAACAGGCCTTGGCATTAATAACTGATATTGATAAACAACCTTTGGGGCTTTTCCATACACATGTGCTGGCTTGGCTTGACTCCGTTTGAATCGACATGTCAGCCCAGTGTGGCGGGGATTTACATGTGCATTACAATAGGGCAATTTGAAGGTGTGTTTTTAATTGTTGCAAATTATCTTCCTTCTTGCAGTATTGTCGAAGAATAGCAGCTAATTCTGTAGTGAACACATTTCATTTCCTATAAAATCTTTAGAATAAAAGTCCCCCCCCATTTAGCAGTTATTTAAAAGCTTGTCAGTGGTTGGCGTCACCACAGCCTGCTCGGATAATGGGTGCACTTTGGCCCTACTCCAGAGGTGGTCCATCCCAGGCGTGGCTAGGCTCAACCTCACCTGTTAAACTGGTGATGGAAAAGCAAATCAGCGGGGCTCAGTTTGACTGGGTATGGCCAAAAGGTGCAGTGGAAAAAACCCACGAATAATCTTGATTTGGCCTGCGTTGTGATTGGATCTGGAAGGAGAAGGGACTGACATATCCAGATAACAGATTCAGATCACATGTTACAACTAGATGATAATGGGGTATTGAGGACTACATATTCAGAAAGAAATTTTAGAAATATTCAAATCATAAACAGGTCTGTGAAAGTAATAGTTACGTCTGTCCATTTAAGCCCAAGTCCAGGAGGGAGAGAGTACGAGATCCGGACAACGGACATCCTCAGCAGTGACTACGAGGCCTCCCAGCCCCAGGAAGGAAACTATCGTACTGATATTATCGTCCATGAATCTTCTGAAAGCCAAAAAAGCAGCACAGAGCCATCGGCCATGCCTCAGGCCGCCAAAGACACACCAGCCATACCGATACACCCACAACCCCTCAACCACTGCACTGCACCAACAGACCCACCCCCCACCTCTCCCCACCGGCAGCACTGTTGCACTGATACACCCTCAGCTTCAGCAACACAGAACACCTCTTCTTTTAACTCTGCATCACCAGCCACAACAAACCAGGGACTCTGCCAGGCTCCTTCATCCCCAGAAAGACTCCCCCAACCTGGCCCCCTCATTGTGCA
>OMLP01016380.1:14616-26805 GCA_900302685.1 Spondyliosoma cantharus
AGATGGAAACTATTGGAACAAAAATAAATGTACTATTAAATGAGAAGGTGTGAGCAGCTCTGCCCATGTGTGTGTGTGTGTGTGTGTGTGTGAGTGTGTGTCTGAGTCTTGTTTCTGTCTCTCTTGGCTTTAGGTGGACTAACTCAGACAACACCACTGTTAAGTAAGTGCTCTGTTTGTGTTTGAAAGTCAAGAGTGTGTGTGTGTACGTGTTTGTCGTGTGTGTTTTTAGAAAGGGGTGTGTCGATTCACCCGTGGCTGAGAAGTCAGCGATGTAATTAGAGCCTCTGCATGGCGTCAGATTGCGTGAGAGATCTTGGCAGAATCATTTCAGCAAACATGAATTAACAAAGAAAATCAAGTCCCACATGACTTCATATTACATGATACTAATTCTTTCACTGTAGTTAACTCTGTAGGTTTATAGAAACAAACAGCTGCCTTACTTACATGACAAGCTAAATATTTGTCCAATTCACTTCCTCTGCTCGCTAACTTGTCCTCCCCTCCTCTTTCCTCACATCCTCTTTCCCTCTCAGGGTGTTTGGCTTCGTGGCCAAGAAGCCGGGCAGCTTGGCAGAGAACGTTTGCCACCTGTTCGCCGAGCTGGACCCCGATCAGCCCGCCTCTGCCATCGTCAACTTTATCAACAAGGTCATGCTGTCGCCACGCCGGTAGAGGGAGACAAAGACCGGAAGCCGGACTCAGAGCAGTGACGCGCAGTGTGTAGTGCCGACAAGGCTGTTGTTGGGCAGCGATGGCCGAGAGCCACCGCTTTGTGTTTTCTGATGCCGACTTTGTCCATCAGCGGATGTGACAAAGATTTCCATTTTTTTTTTTTTTTTTTTAAAGACATTTAAAAGGCAGTTGATGTCTGCAGAAGGTTTTTCATTTGTACAGTTTCCACTCTTACCCCTGTCCCTAAAGGGCTGGTTCACAGTAAAATAACACTACATTTCCAAATCTATAATATAGTAAAGGATTATTAGATAACAAAAAAAACCCACAGTGTTCATGCAAAGCCGTGATGTGTAGTGTTACAGCTCCTCCGAGGACAGGGAGGCTTCAGAGGATACCTCCTCAATGCGAGAAACAGAAAGCTTGCACATCTACCAGGGGGCCCGTTTCATGAAGAAAGATCACCAGCTGTTACTGAGCCGGACTTAAGGTTCCTGTTATCGTGAAGCTGGTCCAGCACAGAGGATCGCATCAGAACTTGTCAACATTGAGTCACCATTGCCACTGTATTCTGACATGGATAAAAAAAAATATCGAGTTTAGTAACACAAGACTTGTTTTGATAGGTCAGGGCAGTCACCACCATCATCACGTCAGAGATGGGAGAAACATTTTTCAGTCCACTTCGGATTTCAAACATAACAAATTATGATTAGGATTATTGATGCACAATGTTGAACATGTGGATAATAAGCAGTGAGGATGAATGCAACATTCAGGTCAGATAGATCTTAAAGGATAACTCAACCAACCAACAACAACCCCACAGATAGACCAGAATGTTTTACTGTCACATTCCTAACAAAGAATGGCGAAAGAAATGTTCTTCAATTGTTGCTTTTGTCTAGAATATAAGAGACAATGACAACCTGCAGCCAGGTGATAACCAGCTTCATGATGCCAGTTTTCCAGGGTTTGTCAGGCTCAGTGAAGCTTCATGATGCAGGCTCCAGGGTTACAATGATGGTTAGACACAGCTTCTATCATCGTGGTCAGACTGGTGTCGAGTGTTACAGTGATAGCACAGAAGCAGCTTTAAGGACACACAGAGAGACTGTGTGGAGTGATTACAAAGAGGACATTTCTTTGCACTGTTTTGGGGCAGCACAGCCTTATTAATGTTCAACGTTTTCGACATAACTGCCTTTAATAACAGCAGGTGTTTATATTTTGTATTGTTATAAAATCCCTTATTTTTTCTCTGTACAAAAAAAGTGACCAAAGCCCTGATGATGTAATTCAGTGTCTATATCTCGAGGTGTTCAGGTATTCGGATGTATGTACAGCATATTTACAGCCACTCTTGCCTTCAACAGCACTTTTGTAAGTGTAACACGTTTAATCATAATCGACAATCATGGTTTTTGTTTTTTTTCACTCACATACACTTAATAATGGGAGCGAGAGAGAGAGAGAGAGAGAGAGAGCCATAACTCTAATGAAAGTAAACATGAATGTGAGGTTTTTAACTTTTAATGAGTGCGTGCGCGAGGGAGCGGAGTGCATGCGTGCGTGCGTGCGTGTGTGTCGAGGGCGTTCAGGGGAACACGCTGGATGTCGTTACGTCCGCTTTTAAAGACAAGTATGTGAAACGGGGGGAAAAAGCTGGACAGAGAAGGACGTACAGTGTTGAAATCGCACCACTGCCGTGAAATGTTTGGCGTTCACCGCTTCACATGTGACCGAGTTCATTATTAAAAACGTACACACACACACACACAGATATGAAGCCAGCAGAGACGCACAGGTCAACACACACAAGCGAGGCAGTGACCTAAAGACAGACGTACGTAACCAAAGACGAAGCACTCTTGTATTAATAAGCGTTTATCCAGCTATATTTTTGTACTTACTGCTTCTTGTATTTGTACCATGCATTTATTTAGTGTGTTGCCTTGTTTGGTAAAAACCAAGAAAAACACTACTTGTATTACAGCGATAATATATTGTGGTCTGTTTTCTTGTCGATCTCTGTATTATGTAGTAATATATTTTCACATGCAGCTATAGGACAGCGTATGAGGAAAAAGGAAACATTTTGTTTGTTTGAAAAAGGATATCATGCTATTTTGTATGCAAAAACTATTATGAATACAATTAAACTGAAATGATGTGGTACCTGAAGTGCTTTTGGGTCAGAGGATATTTGGGATCCGTGGTCAGATGTCGGTGACTGGCTGTCATTTGTGTGTCATTTGCTGTACCTGCTGATGATTCTCCTCAGACGATATTCATCTTGTTGTTTCACACAGCCTTGCAGACTACATCCACCCTTCACGAGGGTTGGTCCTGGCTTTGCCGGCCTGCAGTGTCGTCCAAACATGACTGGTCCTCAGGCCGCTGTTTACTCTCCAGTGAATCAGTCTCATTACGCTGTCCTGGCTCTGGATTCAGGAAGCATGGAGTGAAATTGCTTCAAGTTACCTCAACAAACTGACAGTCAGTGTGCCAAAGATCTGCAAAGCTGAAATTGCAGCACATGAAGAATTTCAGAGCAACTACTGAATTATGTTCATTTCGCAACTCATTTGGTGAACTCTTTTCTAGGTGACCCCAAACCTTTGTCGATGTAGCTGATGATTAACTTCCTGTAGATAAATTAATAGACTAAACTGTCGGCCCAAAAAACAAAAACTTTCTGAAACAACAACAACAACAACAGGTCATTATTTATTTATTCAGAACTCCTTTTAATGTATTTTAGAAACCAATCATGATAGAAAACTGTATTTTTTAAAAATCCCTGGTAAAATCTTTCATAAATTTTCAAAGTCCCTTAAAAAAAAAAAAGAAAGAAAAAAAAAAAAAAATCACACTTGTTTCTCTTTGTTTCCATTTTCAAGTCATGAAGTCAACCCGACAGTTACAACAGACGAATGTTTACAGAGCAGATACTGTAGCAGAAGTCATTTCATGATGTCAAGTCTGTGATAAGAAAGCCACAGGGGTGAAGTTAGGATACTTGAGATGGAGTTACACAATCAGTGATTACATGAGCTGATACTTTAAAGAAAGAAAATCCAGTCTGAGAACAGCCTTCCTCTCTGTAACACTATGGACCTACGATATAACCCCGCATTTAAAATCAGTGTGCTTTGACCTGCTGTGATGAAAGGTACCAAGAAATAACTTATCAATCTATTTAAAAACATCCGTCCAAATAGTTAAATAACACAGCCAAAGCAATGTTTAACAGTATGTCCCGCTTTCAAGGTGCAAAAAACAGTCATGAAACAATCCCTCCTGTAGCTGCATTAAATCCACAACAGTAACAGCAGGCCAGCTCCTTCTCTTCTTCTACAGTGTAACGAGACCAAAAGTCCATTCAAGCAATGCTGGAGAGTGCTCTCCTGATGCAGGCTCTGCAGCGTTAGTTAAAGCGAGGACAAAGTGCCATCTGTGCCACTTGGTCGTTGGCTGTCCCCCTTTAAGAAAAGAGCTTCCTCTGTCCAGCTTCCATCACGGAGCCTCAGAGCGCCGAGTGACTCGCACAATTAGCCACTCCCGGCTCTGAAATTACCGAACTGCCTTTTTACACTCGGCGGACATGGTGAGTTCAAGCGCTTCAAATGCAAGTTTAAAAAAAAAAAAAGTGGCTGCCGTGGCGACAAATATCGATGACTAACAAACCACTCATCTGTTCCCTCTGGCCTGCCCAGTGAAAACTCAAGTTTTCCCAAAAGCTCAGCTACTTAATGTTACCTTTCCTGTGCGAGCTTCAGAGAAAGCACCATTTGGTATTTTGCTGCTGGTGGTTTTGTTTGGAAAAACATCGTGAAAAGAAAAAAAAATGATCCATGCGCTTCCTCTCACAGCAGAGGGGAGCTGACGGCTGTGGCGAGGGTGGAGGAGAGGTGCCGGTGCCGGTGCTGCCTTGCCTTCGGGTGGTGTGTGGTGTTGGAGCCACAGTCTATGTAGTGATAGTCCTCCAGGCTGTTCTGGGACGTTCGCACCATGTATGAGGTTTTCACCGTGGTTCTGAGAACAGACAGGACGACACACAAACTTGAGCTGCTGCACAAATGTTGCCGTTCACGAGAAATTAGCTCGAGACAAATTAAAAATTCACGATCTGCCAGATTGTTTAACCAGGGGGGGGGGAAACTGCACCTACAGGATCAAGAGGTCCAGTTCCTTCCAATATGTGAAATGTTGGTTATTTTGGTCAAACGAAGGTTTGTATGTCAGTGATGGTGCACACAATTTGACACAAGCATCCACATTGAGGAAGTGCCTTTTGTGGTAACACTGTCTCTCAGAGTTACCCAACATGACACCACAGCAAATAACACCTCTGCCCTCTGACTGCCGGCAGAGGATGAGAATGATGCAGCAGAAAGTAACACCATTATCAGCCGCTAGAAATGTGATGAAACATTCCAAACAACAACAGAAATTGCTTCGAGGGTTTTTTTTTTTGTTTTTTTTTTGTCTTTTCTTTGTTTTAACTCTTTTTCACTGAAGATCAACTTGTTTCAAAAACTTTCTAAACGGGAACTTTTTCATCATTTTACTGCTGCAACCTGCATCATTCTTACAAAATCAAACTATTAACACTATAACTGAGCTGATTTAAATGGTTTAAATATTGTAAATTCACAAAGGTTTTAAGGACAGCTGTATCTTCATGGGAAGTTTTTTTTTAAGCTCGAGTACACCGTTAATAAGTTAAAAATGCTGTTCACACTTAAGGTATCAGTTTGGAATATCCTATAATATGTAATACTGGGAAAGTACTGTACTCTTACCTTAAACCTACCTTAAATATACAGTACTTTGGTGCCATTAACTATGTGCGTTTACTGAAGATACTGAAATCAAGATTTTTACTGGTAATTGAGTTAAATAAAGTATCAAAACGATAATGAAAGTAAAACAAAAAAAAGATCTCAGAAGTTACAGGACAAAAAGAACAAAGAAAGATAAACAGAATGAAGCTTTTCCTCAGAGGAAAGAGATACTTACTGCATATATACCACGATGTTGTGGACCTTTATGCTGGGCATGGTGCAGAAGGCACTGAAAGAGACGCAAAACAGAAAATGTTGAGTTTGCCAAAACTGGAAAGATGACTTTAGTGAAGGTTTGTATAAAAAAAAAAAAAGCTCTTCAGCAGATAAATCAGCAGCCTTATTGTTCACCTTTGATCATTCTTCAATTACTCCGTCTCTCCACTACTAAATCTCAGGGACACTGGGCATTTGAGCCAATGAGAATTTGGTGCTTTCCAGCCAGAAACACTTACTAGACGTATGGTGCGCTGCTGCCAATCTCCACACTGACCGTGTAGTTGACCTGCAGAAGATCGACACGTTACACAACAATAAAGCCCAACGTGTTTGTATCTGGAGAAACTTGATGCTAAATACGTAGATATCCTGTCAGCAGTGAGAAAGCGGGTTAAAGCAAATTCATACAAGGGTTTGCCTGAGAGGCTTACCCTTTAAAAGACATTTAGCTTAGCTTTAGCTTCATACATGGGGTCACTGTGTTACCAATGGATGGAATTATAGTGAAAATATACGATTCCCTTCTTTTGCTGGGGATTCCTTAAGGGAACCCCTCAGGATCCCCATACCCTACGTTGAGAACCACCGACCGCTGCATCTTACAGTGCAGAGCAGCTGAAGAAACATTAAGGATAAGTCTAGTAGTGAATGCTAGATTTCTGTTGCGGGCACTATGAAACGATCAACATACGAATGTGTTCGTGCGTCTCTCACTTCCTCAGTGTGTCTATAGCTCACAGCACCGAAGCAATTCATTCCTACTGGAGATTTAAATCTTTATAAACAGGAAATGAACAATCAGAGGTGCGTTTAATATAAGGCTATACTGAACAGTCTGCAGCTTCATTCAAATCCTACAGTATATCAACATTCAAATGCTGCAGGGTCAATTCATTCTGTTTGAACACAGTATGTTTTGCACAGCTGCAAATACAGATTAGAGTGTTGCAATGTCTAAATGTCAAAAATTACTGGGGAAAAAAAAAAAAGATGTCGTAAGTAATAACATGTTTTTATCTAACGAAATATGCTCTTTCAAAAACACTCAGAAGACTGTTGCAGACAGTGGAGCAACTCTGGGGAAAGATTTTGATGTGGAGTGTTGAATCTCATCTCGGTGCTCCAACTGATACGGTGAATCAAACTGAGGAATATGGTCGAGCCTTTTTAATTTTTTTTTTATTGTTTTTGCTGGGTGATAATGCCGCAAAACAGCTCGATTTAAAAAAAACTCAATAGAAGCTTTGAATGTTTTGAATCTAAAAAAAAAAAAAAAATTTGTATTCATGGCAGCCCGACTGTGTGTTGGATCAGTTGTGGAGGAATGAGATGGATCAGGCTTTGTCTCCAGTCTCCAATGTTCCCAGTTTAAAGCGGGTGGTGCTGCGTGTTGTCTTCGCGCCGATGGCTCTCAGCATTTAACCTTTTAGTCTGGGAGGTTTGTGACAGCAGAGCTCGTATTCGTAACAGAGCGAGACCACATCCTGTAGCAGGCACAGCGGCGGCACGCCTCACACCGATGACATGTTTGTTTGCATACTGAACTCTGTACCAGGAAGCTTTACAGTCTGATGATTCATATGAACACAACAGCATGTACACACTGACTGTATTTTGAAGCATGAAAGCAATAAAGTTCTGCCTTACCTCATCTTATCTAAGATTATATAATAGGAAATATATTATACAATATCCACTAAGAAATAAAAATGAAGTCTTGTTTTAACATGCATTACAAAATTTAAATTATATGAATTTCATCAATTGAGGGCATTCTGAATGTGCATTTCTTATTTTACCCGACTCTCGCTGAGCGGCAGGATGGTGGTGGCGTTGTTCAGCTGCCGCGTGCCGATCACCGTCTTCATGTAGAGGACCTGGCAGCTCACGCTCTGCACCAGCACCGAGAAGAAGTTCGGGTTGGTCAGGTTCAGAGTGCTCTGAGGGAAAGAACGCGGGTCGACGTGAAGAGGCAAAACAGTGAAATACAAAAGCCAGTGACTATTATCCAACACGCGTTTGTCACAATACATGCGGCGAGATAAAATGCCGGTGCAGGGTGTGGTAGCTGAACAATTGAACAACACAGAGGAAGCGACGCAAGTTTTCAAATACACAAATCAGTCCATCTAAAATATTTAACCCCCACGGACGAGGGACAGCAGAAGTTTCGCAAAGGAAACAAGTCGAGGTTTAAATTAGACTAATGTGCATTTCTGAGAGACATGTGGTTCAGACCTTAAGATTATCCTGCACCCCAGAAAACATGCATTCAACAGTTGGAAACATTTATCGAATCTTCATTTGTACATGATTGAAACCATTATTTGAACATCTGCAACAATAACTTGGATAAAGGCTACGACTTACAATTATTTTCATTATTATTATTTTCTAGATGAGTTGATTCATTGTTCTGTCAGAAATGAACCCAAGTTTAATTAAAAACGTGCCCCTAATGTCAGGTGGAGGTGGGAAGCGACAGTCACTGTATGTGGGCATGTATTCATATTGAGGAGCATTTGGGTAAAATTGTCGGTAACATAACATTGTCCGGGTTAGGATTAGGGTTAGGGGTATGGATTGAGAAGTGTTGATTCAACTCCATGATCGTTTCGGAGGCTGCACCCGACTAACACTAAAACGTCTGACTCATTAACATCAACGAGGACAGGCTTAATAACAGACACGCCTCCCTTTATTTGGCGTGAGTCACGGTATGCCGGCGGTGCAGCTGAGAGAAAACCTACCGTCATGTTCATCAGGACCTTCATATTGGTGTGGTCGAAGCGCACGGTCACCGAGTGTATCCCGTCGTCCACCACGACCACAGTGCGAGGGAAGAGGAAGAAGGCGACGAGCGCGGAAGCAAGGAGGCACAACACGACTGAGATGACCACATACAGCTTCCTACAACGCAGAAACATGGAGTCGCTCTCACTAACCAGTATTTTAAGTAATAAAAAAGGTACAGCGGCCACAGAAATTGAGTCAGAGGACCACCAAGAAAGCCAGCCGAGTCCATATTAGCAGGCGTACGTCACTTACGTTCTTTGGGGCTGCAGCCTTTGGTCACTGTATGGGATCAGTGCAACCAGTTCATTCACTTGATCTGTCAGGGGAGAGATAAGAACAGGTCGCATGACAGATTGAACAGTGTCTCCCCTTAAAATTGCCTCCAAAACTGCACAAGGACTGCCTCTTCCTTGAATTAAAAAACACAATGCAGGGCTATTAGAATATGTCGCCTACGCTTTTCTAGTGTCTGCATCACTAAGTGACATTGCGTGAGGCTCTTTAATACCAGTTTGAGTGCAAGACTAGCACCGCTGACGTGAAAAGAAACGTGGCGACCAATTTGGGATATTTACTGTGGCCTGCTGTATGAACTGTTTGACCTCAAGGAGTCTCCACACAGGCTTAGAAAGTAGTACTAGGACATTTTTTAGTCAGACGAGAAAGATTGTCATTGACTGATTTTTATTGATTTATTTATTTATTTATTGATGATTGAATAAAGTGAACAAACAAACTGACCTTAAAAAAAGGACAGCACTATCCCACACTGTTTGACGTTGTTTATATGTGGCGGACCCTGCCACCTTTCTAGCTTCAAACAGTGTTCTGGGGACTTTATTTTCCTCTGAGAACAGCTTGTTTATTCACTTACGGGAAAAAAATAAATAAATCTGAGTTTGTATTTTTACCCTCGTTAAAAAAGTAAACATCAAAATTCTCCTGAACTACATAGCGACCCTTTAAAATTGTACATTTGAATGTAGTGTGACTGCACTGTGTTACACTTTAAGCCTCGCTCTACGATCATTTCAACGCACTTTATCCAGGCTGGTCTATCTGCACTGAGCTGAGTGGATCCATGCTAACGTTAGCTAGCGTCAGTTACATCCTCTGATTTTAAACTCGACGGTTTTCACGCGTTTCTGCTCACCTGAGGGTATTCGTCCGGTCCCTTGACATGTCGGACACGTTATACTATCCCTGCCTGTGAACTCCACGTATGGGAACTGGGCTATGTCCTCCCGTCTGCCGAGCCCATCCAAAGACTCGTTGTCGGAGTCTCTGTCCTCTCCCCGCCGCTCAGAGCTCTGCCTCTCCGGGATGAGGGACAGGCTGCTGCCGCTACGTGACCACCGCGTCCCCATGGCGGCGGCTCCACTCGCCTGCAATGGTGGTCGAGCAACAGTTTAGTCGGTGTTGAAGGAGTCATTCACTCAGGCAACAACAACAAAACACCAAAACATCATGTGAGTAAATTGACTCAGGAGGGATAGGTCGGCTGTGTTTGACAGAGAATGTCCCCTGTGTCACCATCTCAGATGACGGGAGTCAAAATGTGTCGTCGTTCAGGATGGCGTCCCCAAGCTAGCTAGTCTGCTAACAAAAGTTTCCAACAAGTTGGCTGTTTGCCCAAAGTGACTCGCTGGTTTTAACGTTAGACTTACCTTTACACCAAGCAAGTCAGCGAGGCCAGCCCGGTGTCGTACTTCCAGCGGCTCGTCATGTTGTCCGCCTTCTGTCACACCACCACAGCTCACAATGCCCACGCTGTGCTGCCTTCACGTGCCCTGCGTACTTTGCACAATCCACTAGCGACTAGTTGGGAGAATTCGGCCGTTGTTGCAAATGTAGCCTCTATTATACACTGGTTGCTCTGTTGACTGCCGAGCTGACGTAAAATACATCCCGAGATCTTATAAGTCAGTTCTTGTCAGTTGCACAAGAAAAAAGAAAAAAAAGAAGCTATAACGTTATGCACGCCATTATGAAATGTTCGTCCTTCTCTGTGGTAGACTATTTAAGACTACTCGATCAAGCGACGTACAATATTTCTGACACTTTACGGCAGCGTTTTAACGCAGCCGCCTCCGCCTTGTTGGGAAGGTGTAGCTGCAGTGGAGGAGGCTGCACCTGGCGCCTTCAGAACCGCACCTCTACGACCCCAGTGTGTCGCCACCGTGCCACTAGCTCAGTTGAACAATCCCCTTTTGGAGGTAGAGGGAGCGAGAGACACGAGCTACAAACAAGTGTGAGTCCTGAGAGTGAATGACGTCAGACTTATCTGAAGTTAGTCCGTTGTCTTGGTTGACAGGTGCGCACTAAGGTTGGATATTGTTAGCCAGGTATAATAAGCTTATGACAGTTTGCTGCAGCTGCGTTAGCCTATGTTCCCACATTTCTAAGATTTTTTTTTGCCAAAATTAGGCCCTATGTTCCACCATATCCTTAGGGTTAGCCTAACACTAACCCTTATGGGCGGAGGCGCCAACGCAACCGCGAACCCGGATGGGGTCGCGTGAGAGAGGCTTCCTGGAGGAAGGACCGCTCACCTCCTGAGCCTTTTCCAGCGCGGGCTGAGTTCCCCCACCCTAACCCTTAAATTGAAGGCTAATGTAGGAACCCAAGACCTAATTTTGAAAACGTCCTGGAAACGTGGGACCATTGGGCTGTGGGAACATAGAGCTGACCCCGTGAAAAAAGTCAAATCTGACTGTTGTCCTCGTCCGCCTTTAAGGTCCAACTGTGATTTGTGGAGCCCAACTAGGTGTCTTATTCTAATTGTTGACTACAGTAATTAATTCTTCTAGCCAACTCCAGAGAATGACAAAGGCATGTCGATATGATCTGTGTCTGTCTTCTAAGTTAAATCAGAGACCTGCTGGTTTCAAACTCTTTGTTTTACCATTTTTATGCATTTTTGATGATCGTCAGCTGAGCCAGCTGCCTGTTCACCCCACAATCCTCTCTGGTTTACTGTCTCTGGCTCTCAGAGGCTCTCAGGCCTGATGGAGGATTGGATTCACCAGACTTGTAACGTCTGTTCATATTGTTTTCTTTAATCGGTTTGTTCCCATCATTGATTTTTGGATTCGCGTGTGAAAAATACAACTTCAATCTGCCCCCAGAGTCATCCTTGTGTCTTGCCTTTTTCTAACCTTTTTGAAATATCTGGTCGAGATCTCTTCAAATCCATTTTATTTCTATCACACCAAATCATAGTTCAGAGTGAGTATGTATCAGGGGTCGGCAACCTTTACTATCAAATGAGCCATTTTTGACCCCGTCCCTCGCCAAAAAAAAAAAATGTCTGGAGCCGCAAAACATATTTGTGTCTTATGATGAAGGTAACACAGCCTAGAAAGTCTAAGTTAGCCTATCAAGATTATTAATAGGCCTAAATAAGCATTCATTTATATTTTCACATCATATGGCAACTCTGCTGTTACAGTATAAAGGTACTAGAACTTTACATTCCCACTTGAATGATACCATGTTTTGGTGCATTTATGAAATTAAAAAACTAGCCAACAATAAATGGGTTTAAAAACAGTAAAAAAAAAAAAATTAAAAAAAAAGATAAAAACACAGGACAGTTTGAATTTTATTTTACTCGATTTCAGTGTGAGTTAATCCTACATGTTTT
>OMLP01016382.1:0-12016 GCA_900302685.1 Spondyliosoma cantharus
AAATTCAAAGGTCCGAAGTTCTTTTCACTCTAAACTTTAAAGAATCTTTGCTTAGTTCTTTAAAAGTTAAAAAGTGTCCCATCATATGTGTCTTCGTGGACTGTTACAAACATTGTCTTATAAAACTCTCCATTGTGACAGGGACTGGTGGTGAAGACAAAGCCCTAGCAGAGCCACATGAGAGCATCTCCGGTCGCCCTCTTTCCGCTGCAGCTCGTCTGTGTGTGTACGCGTTGCACGGCTGCCTCTGTGAGGTGGCCTTCACCGCTGTGTGTGACTGGTGCAGCACCCAGGACAGAAGGTTGCCGGGTCACAGCAGCCTGTGGGCGCTGCCTATGTATGCCACTGCAATCTACCTCATTGAGAGCCTGAGAGCCCGCCTGCTGGCTCAGCACCGTCCGCTGCCACTGCGTCTGATGGCCTACACCATGTTCATCTACCTATGGGAGTTCAGCTGGGGGGTGGGGCTGAGGCTGCTGGGGGCCTGTCCCTGGGACTACTCAGGTTATAGGTATAACCTGGGAGGACTGGTGACTCTGGAGTACGCACTGCCCTGGACTGTGGCAGCGTTTATAGCAGAGCAGCACGTGATCAGGAACACTCTGAGGATAAGACTGCAGAACTGAGCTGATCGATCTGGAATCATGCGCTTTCAAAAGAAGCTGCAAAGCATTTAGAGACAATACCACAACTGAGAGTTTCTAACAGTTAACAAGTTGTTGCATATGCTGCACCTCCCTGAGCTGTGTCATTAAATCTCACAAATATTTTCAGGTCAATCTGTGAGCGTGTTCTGTGACAGGCTGAAATGAGACAGAAGTGTTCTATTTGGGGGAAACTGGTTTGCTTAGCTCTTAAATCTAATGACTGTATGACAGCTATAAATCAGTAGCTACAGTACCTCACAGAGATGAATAGTTTAACATTCAGACTAGAAAAAATGTGTTGATGTTTAATCGTTAATTCTTAACCAAGACTAATGACTTCCTGAAGTGTCGGCTCGTTGCCTCACAGCGATGACTCCAGAAAGTCACCGGGCCCAAGAAATAGTTCCAACGTGTAACTTCCCGTAAAACTACATTTTTATTTTAACAATTGTATTCCTGAAAGGATGTAACAAATGAGATACACGGGTAAATTAATGAGCTTTGGAAATATCTTTGGGTTTTAGACGGACAAAGGGAGTTGTTCCCCCCTGCTTCTAGTCATCATGTTTTGCAAAGCTCATTGCCTCTTGAATCCAACTGTGTATCTGATGCACAGATCGATTGTCAGTGGTATTGACTTTCTCAGATGACAGTGGGGTGGTGGACTGTGGTTCGGATGGATGTTGTCTTTTAATATCCTTTTGGCTCTGTGCAGCGTCTCACCTTACTGATGTCACTGGTGCTCTGTAGAGGAGTACCAATTACCTAGAAGTTGCCTTGAACTTAGCACAGGAAATAAGTCTTCTGAAGTTTACTGAAGACATCAAGCTGTTTCTGTTCTTTTTGTTTCCAGGAAGGATATGAACCCCCTAATGTCACATAAGTTGATATTCTTTATCCTGTGCGAACAAGTTATTTCCTTGTGTGCAAAAGATCCATATCTTGGGCTCACAAGAAACATATCAGTCTGGGGGACTTTAGGACATCCATACAACAGTGAAAATACAGTCTGGGTGTAACTTTAATGAGACTTTAAGCCATGTAATAATTTAGAGCTGTTTAGACCACAAAGCACTTAAGTGTAAAAACTTAAGACAATAGTAATACAAACCCAGCCTTATTCCCTTGGCTTGGAGGATTGCTAGCTTGAGTACCAACAAGCCTACCTCCTTGTCTCATCAACAGCTGGAAGACAATTACAGTGGAAAAATACATCACGGGTGTGACTCTAAAATCCCAATCTGTGTTTCTCTGGAACAGATGTTCAGAACCACTTGGTGTTGCGACTGTGCCAAACTCTTGTTGAAACTTGTGTTTAATGTAGTTTTAGCCAATATTGTTCCATTAGGAGTGTGACTGTAGTGTTTTTCTTTACTTTTTATTCGGAGGATAATAGTCATCGTTCTATTCTTCCCCCCTTCGACTTCCAGAGAAAAATCGTCATGTTAAAGCCCAGTTTACGGTGTGGTTGGATTTTGAAGCTTTCGGACGGTTCTAGTGTAAAATCTACCAGTGCAGTAGAGGAAAAAACACTGATGAAATGTGGAAGTCGGAAAGTAAAGGTCAGGGAGATAAATGATCACAACTCAGTTTTATCTCAAATATTTAAGTATGTATTTAATTTCTCTCATAGGTTAAGGACATGGTAAATTAAAGGTACTTCCTGCCTAAAGAGCCTTTGACCTTACACGCTCACACACAGATAGAAACAGTGTCTTGTCCAAGGACATTACTTTACATTACTGTAACTACATTACTCTACCTCCTTACACACCTATACTGAGTCCTCCTCCCTGCCTGTACAGAATACTGCATATTTAACGTGTATGTGTGTGACTCGGCACGAGACGCTCAGGGTCTCTTCCGCTCAGGGTTTTGGACCACAACCAGGGCAACAGTCCTGTCATCTCTCTGCCACTGGTATCTAAAGAAGGAAAATAAGCTGTTTTAGAAATCATGTCATTGCTGCCAAATTAGATCCACTAAAATCATTTGGGAAGCGATATTGCAACACTTCTTATGACATCACCTTTACACTGACTGGAGGTGTTATTACTGAAAATGAACTCACTGTGACTGTTCAGGAATTAGTAAACTGTCTCCTGCAGAAAGAGTGAGCTCCTGCTGATTCATAGTTACTCTGGAGGAGCCCTCCTGAGGGACAAAAAGACAAGTCGGTGAGGAAAGGTGATGGTTAGAAAAAGGCAGACTGAAAGTTCGGTGATTATAAAGATAAAGGTAAGAACAGCAATAACTAAACAGAACTGATGGATTGGTTGGATATAGGAAGTATTTAAAGACCATACCATCTGCCAAATCCACAGATCACTTTGCCGTACTGATGTCTCCATCTGTCCAGGTCCAAACAACATCACCTGTCACGGTAACAAGATGGAGTGTTAATGCATCTTTGCATCTCTTCCATATCATCATCATAATTTTTCTGGAGCACATCACATCTGTTCCTGTTGTCTCAATGTCAACTCTGTTTTTTTCTTCGTTGTTATTTCTCATTAGAGTTTTCTTTATTTAAATCAAGGGGACCTAAGATAAGAGGGTGTTTGTGGCACAGTCCCTTGAGGCAAATTTGTCATTTTTGGCTTTAAAGGTACAATTGAAAGTTAAAAATCTGTGAAGATCCAGAAATGTTTTGTGGACTACAAAACTCCACCTGACTTTCCAACAACATGGGGAGAGTAGAAAATGACTGAATTTTCATTTATGGATGAACTGTTCCTTTAACCAACAGTAGTCATAAAATAGCTTTATGTGAACAAAACAAAATAGGCAAGTGTATTATTTAAATCAGTAACTATCTGTTCAAATATTAACTAAACAAGATTCAAATCTGAGCGAGAATTCACTACCACTAACACTACCTCTGTCTCAAACTGAGCTCCGAACATGTCGATGGGCCCCCCCCTGGCCAGGGCCGGCTTCTGTTTGTTCATCCAGTCTTTGAAGGAGAAGGGGGACATCACGTTCATGGTGTTAAACTGGAACGGAGGGTCTCTGAAGACTTCACCTGTTCACCCAAAAGATAATCATGACACCGGTTAAAAACAGACAGGGAGTAGATTTTTAGATCAGTCACGAGAAAGACAAAAACACTCACCTGGATCTGGCTTTCCTGTCTTGCACTGCTTTGACGACATGAACCTGCAGATAAAGTCAACAACAACGAACTGTATCAACACAAACAACATGATCTGATGGAGATGTTTGTTAGTGTGTCGATAACAGTGTGGATGTCTTACTCTTTGATTATTGGCACCAGTTGTGTTCCGAGGTCCTGGCAGTAAAACCACCTCTCGAACAGGACGTTAGTGGTGTTGTCTACGTAGTACCTGAAAGCACCAACACGCGCTAACGTTAACGTCGCTTTGTTTTGTTACTTTCACCTTGAATCTTATGGACTATTTGGACAGAGTGTACTTTGTGGATACAAAATAGGAAGTCTTTCTGTTAGCCATCATAGTATAGTGTACAGTTTTTTCTCCACTGATTTCATGAATTTTGTGTCAACTACCTTGTCACACAACCATCACAGCAGTGCAGTATGAAATCACATAAAGAGACACAGCAGGTTGGTTACCTGGAGATTGCTATGAAAATAAATGCAAATAGAGAGACGGAAAAGCAGCTGTGATATATAGCAGGGGTGTGTGAATGCAAGGTGAGAATATCCATGGATCAGAGCTGTGTTCAGGTGTAATATTGAATAATGTGAGTGTTAGAAAACAAACCCAAGAACATCAATCAATCAAAATGCTCTCTCATCCCAAAATATATATTTATTTATGTATTCAGCTTTAGGCAAGTATAAAAACTCAAATCTTATGTGCAGGTAACACTCACACAGGTCATGGATTCAGCCTGTGATGACATTACCGTCATGCTAAGGCTGGTTTTGTCTCACAAACAATTCATCTAAGACGTCTAACCAGGGAGAATATTGCAGTAGATTATGTGAATAAAAGTCTGATCTAATGTAGTTCACAGACAGTTTATTTAACAATAAACAGACTGCCTTCAATATTTTGTTGACGTTATTTTCAATTTAGATACAGCCACTTAATGACAAGTTTGACCTTGGTAAAAAAGAGAGCTGCTTTTCATTTTCCTGTCTGAACTGTCTTTTTAGACACCAGTGGACCTGTGTGACTTTGAGATTGTTGAGGTTTGAGAACAAAACACCTTTAGAGAATAGAAGAGAAGAGAAGAGGAGAGAAGAGAAGGAGATACTGTAGTTCACCTCAGGCAGTCCGTCTCGGTCAGCAGCCGTCTCCTCTCCACCACCAGTCCCACAGTGTTGGCCTGTCTCTGGGGGGAGTGGGGGATCCGAGCTGGCAGCAGGAACATCTACAAGTGGGGAAGAAATGAATGACAAAGTGCCGAGTGTTGCATATGTTATTTTCATCTTAAACCATTGGAAGACGCACTGACAGAGTGAACTGTACTCCTCTCAGCTGGACTCCATATAGAGTTATGATATATTATAAATGACTTACTGTGCAGAATATACAACTATGCCAAAAAGAAGTATATTAAAGCACGGAGCTCACCTCTCCCTCCTTGATGTGTACATCCTTGTGTTTGCCATTTTCAATCACCTTCAGACACATGTCCCCCTTCAGCTGGTAGAACAACTATTTAAAACAGAGTAGAAGACAGAAGGAGAAATATCATTAGGGTAAAGGGTAACTATGCTGATTTTACACATTAGTGATACAGAATTTTTTTTAAGTTGTATGAAGTCTCCAGTCGGAGCCTTGTGATATATGGATATATGGAAAGATAACGGGGGTCTGGAGCATTGACTGCTTATAAAAATGGTCATGCAGTAGTGATCAGGAGGTGGAGCTGTACTACTCACTTCTCGCCTGTACACTCAAGAGGACTCAGCTGTCAATCATGACGTCACATCACCTTTTTATAGCATCAAATGACTAATTATAATGGAAATGATCAGAAACCTACATCTGCAGATCTGCCAAAAAGCAACCGTCTTTGTGAAAAATGTGAAAAAAAACATGGCCCTCAATGTTAGGAGATGGGACATGAGCCAATGATTTATGACCTATGCCTCAGCCGGCCAACCAGGTGGCAATTGGGATGTCTGGGTTTCAGTTTTGGGGAGCTGCCCTGTTGTGCATCTTTAGATAGTCAGTGGATAAAAGGGAGCTTCCCAGACCTCTGTAGCTCATCTCTGCTTGAAGCTAGCAGCTCAAGGCTACATTTGCCGCAACTCGATTAACAATCCCCAAATCTCCAGCAGAGCTGTCTGTGGTATGAGTAATGTAGTTGCCAGGTTTTGACAAGGAGGAGCAATGAATAAAAATAGATATATCTGGCCCTGCTGCATCAATTACTTAATTTCATTTATCATTAAAGAAATATTAGGGATAGTGCACATCTCCAGGAATGTTACCCAACATCAGCATCACTATTGAGTAACAGCTTGTTAAATGTTGCATGGGGCTGTCAGCTGACCACCCTTAATACACTGTTCACACACAGTTAACTTCACAGAAGACGATCAGGAAACAATGCCAACAACAACAGCTTACAGGGAAAGCAAATACTGGCAGCCGGCCAAAATAATTTCACCAAGCGTTGCAACTTTGTGGTGGAGTTTGTCCTTGTTAGTCCAAGTGTGCATTAAATAATATACGATGGAAGTGAGTACTTCTCTCTTACCTCCTCCCCTTCCTCAATATGATAGTCCTTCCTGGTATTAGGACCTCCAACGAACATGACAAGTAACTGGGAAAAGTGCCTGAGAGAAAGACAACAGTGTTCTCAGGACGCTACTAGTTCTTCATTTTGAACTGTATTGTGATTGACAGAGTTGTTGTAAAGTTACTAATTGTTCATGAGCATGTGGAATCTGTGAACAACAAAACAAGTTGTTGCAAAGAAACACTGTAGTTACACACAAACTTAACAATGAGGCTACTATCAAATGAAATGAAAGCATACAATTACTCACATGAGCTTGTTGCACACTGGTGGCAGAAAAGCATTCTGGTTCTCTTCAATCCAGTTTTCCACGTTCACTTTAAACGTTACATTGCTCATCTTTGCAACTGACTGTTTTTTTTCTTGCAGCAGTATGAAGCCTCTCTGGCCCGTCTGCTGGTCGGACCTGATTAAACAGTCTCACTGATACTGAAAGTCCAAAATACAGAAGTGGGAGGTGTTCCACTTCTGGGAAGGGTGAAAGGTTGATGTAATACGTAACATAGTGTTATCCTGCAGTGACTCTCTTTTCTTTGGAACGCTCACAAAGTCAAGTTTATTCATAAAAGAATAAACAAACTGAACAAAGAGCAAATCAAATTGAAATGATTTAAATATATGGTTGTTGAGCAGAGAATATACTAACAAATTAAAACCAAATTTCCCTTATATGCATTAAACAACTGCAGGTTATAGTTGTTTCATAGTCATATTAACTACACTCCTTTTCCTATCTAACAATATGATTTAAAACAATTTAGTACTTAATTTTTCTGCTGTATTCACTAACACAGGCTACCCACTGTTACAATGGCACGTCAGCACTGTGTAATTTTAGATGCCTTTTACATCATGTTTGCAGTGCCGTGGCTGTCGAAATGTAACCAACTGATTCTCATTCACTTGTTCAAACTGAAGTCGACCACGGTTGATGATCCAAACAGATTATTTCAGGATATTTTACACCATGTGTAATTATTTAATCTGTCCACTAGATGTAGTTGTTTGACTTGGTGAGATTAAAAAAAATCTGGGGGTTCATCTGAGGACCTGCAGGCCAAGCAGGGCCTTTCTGCTACATGAAACCTCCAAGGCAACACTTTTAGACAATGTAAAGTCAAAAAGTTGATGCTTATCAGTTGTCAAGAAACATTAAACACTGGAAGCTTCATTAGGGCCATAAAACCTGTTAACGAGCACAAGTTTTGACATTATGCTTCTATTTGACAGAGAACTTGCAGATTTTTCAGGTAAATAGCAAAAATATTAATATTTATTTATATACCTGAACACCCTGTGATTAACAGCATTGGGCGGCTAACAATAACATAAGAATCGTTCATGTATTGTCGTGATGCATTTGTCAGTTTTTCTCCTGTTTGGCTGCAAACCACCATAACTAGGAATTATGTTTCTAAGTAAACTGTCTGGAATTTGGGTGTCTATTGATATTGTTTTGTTACATGCTGTGACAAGAATGAACTTCAGCCCAACCAGGACGGGTATGAGCAGATGATGGAAGGATAAGTGGGAAGAGGGCCAACAGTGGGTCTATCATGATTCACATCAGTATCTGTTACCTGTTATTATATCAGGGTTAGCCACACATCATTTATTCATATATGGGACATTCCAATGCCAACGCTCCCACCAGACCTTTTCCCATGTCACATCATGGAATTTCTTGACACAATTCATGTTGAGGCTTCTATTAAATTCATGAGACCTTGCAAAATCATTTAGTTGTACTCCAAATACATTTAAAGCTAAGTATATGGAGGAAATTTCAGCCCTTGTGATTTACTTAAGGAGGTGGCGGAGGACAGGATGCTGGCGATCATTGACAAAGCCTCACACCCCCTCCACAAAACTCTGGACAAGCTTAAGAGCAGCTTCAGCCACATTCATCCCTGCTGCCTAAAGGAACGGCACAGGAAATCATTCCTACGTGGTGCCATCAGGCCTTACAACGCTCACTCCACAACACACAAATAAGTTTTGTGCTTTAAATTATTATTGCTGTAAATAAAACTGCACCTTATCCTCTTACTAACACCTTATGCACCACTTACCTTTTCGTTTCGATACCTCAGCATTTTATTTTATGTACCTCAGTATTTAATTTTTTTTTTTATAACTGCTTAAGCATTTTATTGTATATAGTATGTTATTGTTTCTATATCTATATATTCTATCTATCTATTCTTTGTAAGTTTCAAGTAAAGTTAAAATAATACTTTCTGGGAAAACCTACAGTCAATAATAAATAATAAAGTGAGTTTCCAAGTCCAATGTACGCTTTTTAGTTTAACACAGTGACGTCACATATTTCTTCCCTTTGCCTTGTTTATAAAGACTGGTTGTCGCGCCCCCTGCTGGACACAGAGATGCACAGCAATAGTGAACACAACACAGCATTTTACTTTTTAATCATGCATCTTTTATTCAGCATTATAAAAAAAGCACAAAGGACAAATTTAATGTGTTAATTTACATCCCTAAATACAGTGGGTTTCTGTTTTACAACTGAAGCTGTCTATTTTATGAACACTTTAACGTGTGTGTGTGTGTGTGTGTGTGTGTGTGTGTGTGTTTTACAGAAAATAATACGTTTTATATGTAAATAGCTGGTTCTGGGATCATCGCAAGCAAACGAACATAATCGATATTGGCTTACGTGAATTTGGCCATCATTAAAGTATCACACTTCAGCCTTTATAACACCTAATTTTTCAAACTATCCAGTCGCGGCTTCACTCCACCTTGTGTGACAAGTGCTGGTACAAGTTAGACAACGTCGCGGCCGTGGTCACGTGACTTGTGGCCTCGGAGGTGCGTGCCTGCCTCCTGACGATGGTTGCTCAGCGTGCTGCACGCAGACGTTGTCCCGACAAACGCCTTTACATTTGTAGTTTTGAATATTAAGAAAAGGCCCGGCAGCAAATCCAACGCGCGTTTAGCTGCTGGCGTCTAAAATATCCGCTGCGTTTTTGTAAAACGAGTTAGATATGAATTTTCTCTCAGGATTACGAGCCGATACGTGATCTTATAAGAAGTGATTCCGGTTCAGTGGGGAGGTTTGAACTGCTCTCCGAAAAGTGACCATTGTTGTAATCAGGTCGAGGCTGTTATCATTTCCACTTGCCGACTTTGTTAGTTTTTTACGGATTCACGGCAGAAAAAAGCAGTGCAAGCTTTTTACAGTGTCATGAAAGAAATGTCAAGGTAAGTCGTGCATGTACCACATTCTCCATTTATGACGATTTTGATCCGCGTTTGAGAGAGTCCTGAAGAATAGGCTAAAAGCTAATGTTAGCTAACTGTCACAACAACCAAACAAGGCCTGCAGCCAGCGTTTGGAAGCTAGCTTGCTTATTTGTTGTTGGGTAACTATGCTGCACAAAATGAGCGAATTTAACTCATTGTCTGAGTTTGACAAGATATCAACGCTCAAATATGTCCAAGAGGAAAGCGAGCCAGTTCTTCCGTAGCTGCCAAATAACGTTTGCTAACTTGCTAAATTAGCCAATTTGTTAGCGCTTCCAACCTGTTTGTAGCCTCTCGGCTAATGTTCGTCCGCCGCCAGAGGTTGAATAGTTGCACATTTCAAACACGATTCTGCAGTTTTTAGGAACTTTGTTTTCTGATTTGGAATAACGTACAACTGTGGCGTTTTTATTAAAATAGGTGATGAAGTGGTGTGAATGAAGCACATTGCTGTCAGAGTGTGTAGCGCTAGCTAACCTGTGTTTACACACGGGTTCGCGGTCATAGTAAGTAGCGGAACAAAAACTAGCAAAGAATAACACCTCTCACATTTCGGCTGATAACTGTCCTGGCCTTCGCTTGGTATCTAAACAAATTATCAGTTCACAATGTTGTTCTTTATTTAAGATTGGGTTTGAGTAACGATTACATGAAAGCATTAATATAGTGACGTGAAGTGTCGTTTTGTAGTAACCGCGAAGTGTCATTTCATGTTTTGCCCCCTCGCAGCACCATGCCTGGTGGGCAGCAGCCTCAGAGACACTACGGCATCACCTCTGCCATCAGCCTCGCACCCCCACGAGAAATAGACCACCAGTACACCAAGAAGCTCTGTGATGCTATGAAGCCTTTTGGGGTGTTTGAAGATGAAGAGGAGTTGAACCATAGGTGAGCTACTAAATGTATATGTCTTGGTGCTTGAATGCACATATTTACAGCGACCTAGTTTGACTACATGTGATGTATTTCTATCATTTTCTTTCCCACTACATGCTCAGTAAAAGGGTGTGAATTGTGAATGAAGCACCTGCTGAAACTTGTATCTCCTTTCAGACTTGCTGTTCTTGGGAAGTTGAATAACTTTGTTAAAGAATGGATTGCAGAAATCAGCGAGTTAAAGGTAGGTTCTGCTGTGTTGAATGCTGTTTAAATAAAAGCTGTGATTTATTGTGCTGACATTAAAAATCGTTGACCATAATACTGACTTTTGTATGTTCCTCTCCTCTACAGAACCTCCCACCATCAGCTATAAGCTGTGTTGGGGGCAAGATATTTACATTTGGGTCGTACCGACTTGGAGTGCACACAAAAGGTATGATTTGTTGATATTTTTGTATTGTGGTCTTTCATTCATTGCTGCCACATAATCAATTAAATTTCCATTTTATGCCAGTTTTCTGACAACATTAGATTTTAACACCCGTGTTGTGTGATTAGCTGCATTGACTTTTGAAAAGGAGCAAAAAGCGATCGAGGTAACAGAACATAAACTGTCACAAAGGACTCAGCCCTTTCTAAGCAGGCATGCGTCATTGTTTTTGAAAGGCTCAGTTCACCCTGTCCATGCTAAAGCACGAGGCTGGCATTGTCATATTCCCCTGCTATTGAGTTTTTATTGTAAAGACTAGTTTTGGGGTCTGAATGCCAGATAAACACAAGCTTACTAGAGACTCAAAACATCGGACAAAAGTGCGATGAAAAGGTAAAAGTTCATTGGAAAAATATACAACTATAATGGCAAAATACAATGCTGTATTTATATAATTTTAATACTCAAACCATACATTTTTTTTACATTAATCTATAGCATAACTATGGATGTTCTTATCCATTCTGCCAAATTAGGAGTGGTGGTGGTGTTCTAGTCATTGACTGTTATCAGTTATTCTACTTCGTTTAAGAATGCTTGATTCTGATTGGCTGGGAGGAGGGCATTAACCCGGTAGGTTGCCCGCTGACTGAGCACAGTGTCATCAAATAGTAGATCAATACGCCGCCTGTATTTTTTTTCTATCACAGAAATTTCAAACATGAGGGCCTTTGTAAAAATAAACCTTGTTTAAAAACCTTTTTAAGATATGTCGGAAATCTATCGGAGGGTCAGTCGATACATAGTTTCGCAAGCGAGTTACAATGTAGCAACTACGTTATTAAACTAGTGATCAGATGCAGCCTTGTGTGGTTGCCTTTTCCTCTGAACACCACATGATGGTGACTGTAACACACAAGCTGCAGAAAGTACACTTCCCCTCTAAATACTGATATTTTGCATCACATAAGCGAATAATCTCACATCCCGTTCGCTGTTCAACTCTCTACTTCAGGCTGCGGCCACAGTAACGTTACACACGGCCGATCAT
>OMLP01016383.1:2714-17293 GCA_900302685.1 Spondyliosoma cantharus
GGGGGGGGGGGGCTCACTTCACTCTCACTTTTATGTTGAGATCATTTATGCGCATAACTTATTTTGATCAATGCCTGAACAAAGAAAGAGCAGTCGTTTCTTATTGGCACATGTGACAGGATGATATGACGTCAAGGGGCGGGGGGGGGAACTTACGAGAGGGTCTTCTCCAGCCGACCCCCTGTGGAGCCGATGATTTCTCCGAGGGTGCAGAAGGTCTGGCCCAGAAAGTCCTTTGGGGGACAGAGGAGAGAGGGTTAGCTGAATGACATTGCCAAGAGACAGCCCAGGTTCAAGCCAGACTCTCACCGACGGGAAAGCAACGTGAATATAACCTGCTGATAACTTGAAGGACTCTGTCATCAATGCCCATTAGTACGCTGAAACAGCGGAGGGTTGCTGTAATCTTTCCTCCTGAACACACTGTCCCTTCCTAATACTTTTCTAAATACCATTTCCACACCAAAGTTAGCACGTAAATGCAGGTGTTTTTTTTTTTTTGTTTTTTTTGTAGAGGTGGGTAAACCCTGCAAACGATAGCAACTGACTCATTTCCCATTGCCAGAGGATGAGTTCGCCTTTCTGACATTTTCTTTCTCGTGCGTCACGCGCTTTCTTCACAAAACGCGCCGGAAAAACATGGAACAGGAGAACAGTCATCAGACTACATCTATAGGATAGTGAAGGTGTTTTAAATGCCTTCATCCATAACACTTGGACATATTGCTTTTTAAGGAGCCGATGATGGAAGTTGCTAAGGGGTGAGACATCTCGCACTATCACTTAATTAATCAATTAATCACCGTGAAGAATTTAACCAATTAAAAACGTATTAACGGGCAATCAGAGAGGGGCACAAATACATCAAGAAATATCTTGAATCAAATCCCCATGGAGCCAAAATAGCTGTTTAGGTGTTCTTATCACATACGTCACGCTCCAGTTTGTTCCCTCCTGGAAAATCATTAAAATGTTGATGACTCACCCTGCACTTGGGTATATTCATATTTTTTTCTCCAATAAACGGCTTCTTTATTTTATGATGCTGCCTTGGATGTGTAAAAAGAGGAACACCTGCAGAGCGATGTGGCGCTCAGGACCAGATTCTAGCGGGTGTTTGTGTTTGGTTTAGTGTACTCTAAGTGGTGAGGCAAAAAGTCCACAGCCCCCGAAATGCATCCCGATGTTCATCTGAAGCTAACGTCACGCTTCAGCAGTCTTTCCCTGCTGAGGTGTGACAAAGTGACGGTAACACAGAGGGGACAATTTTTATCGACATCCACTTAAACTGTCGAACCCTTTCTTACAGAATTTTCAATGTTTTTTTTTTTTCTTCATGGCCCGTATGAACAGGAGGAACAATTGCAGCAAGCAAAAAATGGGATTCAATCCTCATCTCATCGCATCTAAGACCAGCTGAGAAAATGTGGACCCCTTCTTTAACAGTGCCTTCGATGATGCAGTCAAGGTGCAGCGGTTAACTCGACACTCTGAGGCCCCCACGGTTTGGTCTCTGGTGACTTATTCTCATTTATTTCAGGAGCTCTTAAACTTTTCTAACATATGAGTTCATGAGTTAGCACAGGGGTACCAGCCCAATAAAATATGAAAACTAAACTAATGACTCTACACATTTATGCCCCTTATGTGCTCTAATAAACAGGGTTAACACTCAAGTTAACAGGCTCTGTAGATATGATGAAAGACTCCAAAATCAACAGGGATGGTAGAAGATATTAAAGTTATTAAAATTCCGTTAAAGTGCTTTTTCTTCTTATTGAAGTGTCACAATAAGTTAAACATTCAATTTAATGTTTAATCCCACCTTTTATCTAAGCGCACATTAAATTTTGGAGCCCAGGAAGTCCCAGTGAGGTGCATTGTTCAGGTGCTTGTTGACTTGATTATTCTTAAAGGGGCACTACGTAGTTTTGGGGAAGAATTTTTAATCAGTAGAGAAACATCTTCACTGACTGTAAACTCAATAAACCAACTCTATTGGTTTTCATGACTGAATAAACTGAATAAACAAACTGACCTTAAAGGGAAAACACAATTCCATACTGCTTTTACTTTGTTTATATGTGGCGGACCCTGCCACCCTTTTAGCTTCAAACAGTGTTCTGGGACCTTATTTTCCTCCAAGAACAGCTTGTTTATTCACTTGTGGAAAATCATTACCTCATTAATATTGTAAAAACTAAAATTCTGACTTTTAATTTCTTCTCCAAAACCACATAGTGTCCCTTTCAGTAGAGTCAACTGTAACTTTCACTACTGTGACTGATTTTCGGCTGTTTTAAGTCAGCGTTTTCAAAAAATAGATCAAAATAGACACAAATTTAAAGGGTAGACGAAAATTCTGAGCTTCTATGATTACGTCATCAATGTTGTTAAGTATTAAAATTCTCAAAAAGGCCGCACTGTGAATGAGAAATAAATAGCTTTCCCGTTCGATCAGCGTTTTCATTGAGCAACAGATTCTGAAGTTTACAACCAGCCCACAAACTACAGGGAAACACATACGGCAACATAAAAAGAAGCAGGGAGATGACACAGCACAATGAAACAGCACAGCACCGAGGGCAGAGCACTACGCGTCGATGTTTGTCGCGTGTGGGCGCGAGCAGGTGTAGGCGTGTGTCCCGTAACGCGTGTAGCTCCCTGTAAATGTCCTGACATGCACAATCTGCCGCATTATACCGTCTGAAACAACAACATCTGCTTTCACTTTGAAGTCGAGCTCTGAAAGTGGCTTTACCTGAGCGCATGGCAAAATGCAGACAGACAAAATGAGGCACAACACTACGGGGGAGGCTTTCTGGATGGGAGCTGTTGGTGTTCGTCCTTGGTGAAATGAGATGAAAAGAGGGGGAGAAGAAAACAATAAAATTAAAGTGAATGAAACACACACACACACACACACACACACACACACAAACAACAAAAAGAGAAAATCACTCAAGTTTCCTGCGGGGATGCTGAAATGTAGTGGGAAATAAAAGGTGAAATGAATGAAGGATCTTGTGGCGCCAGCACCCATGAGGATAATACAGTCAGCAAATACAGCACTCACCTTCTGCTCTCCCACAGTTCATTTGGTAGGAAGAAAGAAAAGAGTGTCACTAGACGGGTTCACAGTATACCAAATAATAGATTAGACAAAATAACAGTCTTTATTCATGCAGGATCATTACAAGCTGTTTCAGTCATTCACTGCAAATGAGCCTCAATGGTACGAGTAGCGCTGAATACAACGCGGTACGTTCGAGGGCTGATGGGAGTTGTCAGCGATGAGTCACAACTGTCATTTGAGTTGGACATGGTGTACTTACGTGTTTGGAAATGTTACAGCTTCTGGAGTCCACGTTGTACCTGCGATAAAAAAAAAACGGGGTGATGAGATCGGGAGAACTCTTGACGTCGCGATTTGCAGCTACATGTTCAGAGCCACCGGGATTAGTCCTGACAAAAATGGAGCTGTCCAGCTTCAGATGCACAAATTTCACTCTTTCTGCGAACTCAAAATATATCTGGTTTCAGGAGTTTGTCAAGAATTGACTGTAAATTTGGGACTTTTGGAGTGCTATGTGGCACTGCACAGAACATCTCAAATTGCCAAGTCAAGGAGAACAACATACACTTACTGCCAGTTAAATTAAATTAATTGTTGAATTATTTTGGGTATGTCAGACAGCAAGAAAATGTTCCCTTTACCTCACAATCACAATGTGAACCCACACTTCACTAAGCTTCCTTAACAATCCACCACCCTGAGGACTATATCAGAGCTTTTAACCTCTATTACTAAATATAACTTCAGCAGGGAAAGTTAGTGCTAAAAACTCTTGCAGCAAACCCGACATTATCAAAGGTCCTGACAAAGGTGGACAGATATGTATTCAAGACGAGATTAATTATTGGTGGGAAGCCCATGAAAAGTTAAATGATAAAAATATTATGTTCTTTGACCCACTTGAGTCTGAAAGCCAGTTTGTGGTGAGAGCAAAAGTAAAACCATCTATAAGATGAAGGTTACATTAAAACGAGTCCCCCTCAGAGCCTAATAAACAACTCAAATGTGAGTATTTTGTCCTTGTTCGCTTTGAAAATCCGAGGCGTGCTACCCTTTCATGTTTTTTGGAATATGCTCAGTCGAATTTGGGGCTAGAACTCCACTGAGAGTCCCATTGATGAAACGCAACCTCCTTTTTCCAATTCAGGAAATGAGCATTTCACCTACTTTTGCTGATTAATAAAACAATTCAAGGAATCGCTCAACATTTGGGGAAGTGTTTTTGTTTATTTGTTTGTTGTCTCAGTTGCGGAGATAAATAACTCCAGAACTTAACTCCAATTCTGGTTTGTGCATAGATTTAATAAAAACGGAAACATCATGTCAATTGCTATCGTTGGAGGTGCTGGTGGACACCTGCCTCTGCTGTGTTTGCTATTTGAAGCTAAACCATTCAACTTTGTGTTTATTTTGATCTTTTTGACTTAAAAGCAGCCCGGAATCAAGAAAGTAGTGAAAGTAATAGTTGACTTTACTTAAAGGGGCACTATGTAGTTTTGGAGAAGAAATTAAAAGTCTGAATTTTTGTTTTTACAATGGTAATTATTTGCAATATGCAATAATTTTCCACAAGTGAATGAACAAGCTGTTCTCGGAGGAAAATAAGGTCCCCAGAACCCTGTTTGAAGCTAGGAAGATGGCAGGGTCCGCCACGTATAAACAAAGTAAAACAGTATGAAATTGTGTTTGTCCTTTAAGGTCAGTTTGTTTATTCAGTTTATTCAGTCATGAACACAAAGAGAGTTGACTTATTGAGAAGACCTTTCCCTTCTGATTAAAATGTCTTCCCCCAAACTACATGATCCACCTTTAATGGTACAATACGCAAGAATTTTAGTTTAAAACATTTTAAATACAGCAGCATAAAGCAAATGAGCAAAAATTTTCAACGGAAGGTGACGAAATGATAGTGCATTTTAAAGACGACTCTGTGTTGCATGTTACAGATATCTACTGAAATTAGCAGCTAAACAGCTAGCCCCGACCCGCTCTCTTTCAAAATACCACTCTCAGCTTCAAGTTCGGACCGCTAGCTGCATGGCTAAGTAAGCTAAGTAGCCAACGGTAGCTACAGTTCGCAGTTACTCTGGTGATATGCTGCCCCCTACTTGTTTGGAGTATGAATTTGAGGGATGGCCAATTCTTACATATTGCACCCTCAAGAAATGTGAGGAAACTGATTAACTAAGAATGACCAAGTAAAGTACATTTCAATGTACGAGCTGAAAAACTTTAACAACTTGAAAATGATTTGTCTAATTTACGTGGTAGTTTTAAGGTCATCAGATTTGTTTTAAGCCAGTTTGTCAAGTTTGACAGTAGACTGTAGTGTGTATTTGTTTCACAAAAAGACTGTTGTTTGTGGATTGAAAATCTGAAATGACCTTGCATAGCAGGAGGAACGCTTTTAGGTTAAAATATGCGCAACACCAACCTAATCGCATCACCACAAACAATGCCCTCTGTTCCATTTTCATGTCTGTCTTTCACACTGTGGCAAGCTGCTGCTCCACAGACCCCACTGAGCAGTGAGGACATGTCTGTGCCTTGATTAAAGCTACAGAGGCATGTAAGTGATCTTTCTCTGCTATTGATTAATGAGAACAGGTGAACTGAACAGAATAACCAAGTGGGTAAACACACACTAATTTAATCAGTGGGGCTATCAAGTGGCCTCAGTAAGAGGCCTTTTTCAAAATATCTCCCTCTGTGGCATCCCAGCACCTAATTTTAGCAGTGATTGGCCTGTTCACCTATCCCCATCAGGCAGAACCAACTCAACACCTGCAGAGAGAGAAATCATTCAGATTTAATCAAAGCTACTGCTACCTAAGCTTGGTTACTCTGGATCCACATTGAAGTATTGACGTAGTGGAATGTGCCCAAGTTTATAATTGAATGAATTCAGATTTTATTCAGAAAGAGTCAAATAAATACTTACACATCAAACCTTAGGTTTTGTTTCTCTTCAAAGAAGAAATCCAGGACAAACTTCCTGACGAAATCTGGATTCCTAGTGTTGTCGATGACTTCTGTCCTGCCAAACTTCGAAAATAGAACAAAAATGATAATTGCCGCTGATTGGCGGCATTGACTAATGAGTCAAAATATGCTATTAGGCTAATAAGCAAGAAGAAATGGAGAGAGAAGAGGATGCGTTTAATGAGATTCAGCATGATATTAGCATTGTAATATTAAAAAAAAAAAAAAAAAAAAATGGTTTGGAATTCATAAATACAAATGTACTCTGCAAAAATGTGACCACACTGTATCACACTGTGCTTCATTGTGCCGTGTGCTAAACCTGTGTCCCCAGAGAAATCAGGAAGCTACATTCGCACCAGCTCTCCAACCTGCGAACCCACACAGTTCCGTTCCCAGCCTCCCTCCCGGGCCGCGCCGTTCCTCCATCTCTGTGACAATCACACCAGTAATCCCCCCGGTGGACTGCCAGCCTCGCCTCCGTGGCCTGGCCCGACAGCACCGTGTAATGAGCTATTGATCTTGGCACTGCCTCACCCCAGCCTCAATACCTCTACTCATGTCTTTAGTGTCCAGTGCACATAATCCGTGCTATCAACTGCGTCCCCAGCCTATCCATTACCAAAGCCTTGCAGGGGAGTGCATTGGACCTCAGAAACTACCTGCCACACAGACCTGAGGGGAAAATCTCATGATATTTCCCTGTAGTGTTTCTAATTTTAGGGCTGGGGGCCTTTGGTTTATAATCTCACTCAGGCGTGATTGGCTAATAGGTGCTGGGGCATTGTGGGTGAAGGTTGGGGAATTGGTTTGTTACTGGGGAAGAAATAAGAGTATACAGAGGAGACGGCAAGACATTCATTGGTTACAGCACAGGCTATGGAGACCTACCAAATGGGTCTATTACAAATACCATAGGGTTTTTTTTTTTTGTTTTTTTTTTCAAATATCTCTAACGTAAACCTTCGATTTATTGTTTTTCAATAAACCTCTGAGGTGAAACGGTCATTCAGTGTCAGAAATGCAATGTTAAATAATATCAACAGCGGCGCACACAACAAGGATTTGTGCTTTGAGCTGTTTCCCATGTGTGTGGATGTGTACAGCTGCTTGTGTGTTGACTTGTATAAGGTTTACATCCATCGCTTTGTTTATTTTGAAGCAGTTTATTGTAGGTTTGTTGCCTAGGAAATCTGTCTAAAAGCTTATTTAGAAGCTTTGCAGTAAAAGTACAGCAGTACAACATGTGTTGTACACGGCGTACTGTGGGCTGCTGAATGGAGTGAACTGACCCTGAACTTAGTACTTTGTTTGTGTTTTACAGCATGACCTTGGTGGGACTCATGTTGATTCAACACCTGGAAAGAACCCAGATTAACATGTATTCAGGTTCATAATAATAACATTGGCTCTGGCTCAGGAGGTAGAGCAGGTCGTCCACTAATCAGAGGGTCAATGGTTCGATTCCTGGCTCCGACTGCGTAACGGAATGTCCTGACAATGAACCCCAGATTGCTCCTGATGGCTGATGTGTGTGAGAATGGCTTAGAATAGAAATTTCGTGGGGTGCATTAGTTTGGAAATGCTCTATCGCTCCCGATGAGAAGGTCAGCAACTCGCATGGCATCCTCTGCCATCAGTGTGTGTGTGGGTGAATATGACAGGTGTTGTCTAGTGCTATGAGTGGTCGTTAGACCAGAAAGTGCTACATAAATGAATGTCCATTTACAAATCGAGAGGATAATGAGTAGCCTAATGTGAGTTCAAAGTGTATTACTCCCCTCTCTGAATATGACTCTTTATGAACTCTTTTATAGTCGTTACTAAATATAACAATCACATTTAAATAGGTCATTGTGTGTTTATGTCGGAGAGTGAGAAGCAGATTAAGAACATGTTTCTTTTGGGGCCTTTACTGCAAACAAGAGAACCCGAAAATAATCAGACCTCACAGCAGAAAGCTGCAGAGCGTAATCCATCTGAAGTTCCTCTCAGAATATTTAGTTATGGAAGGTTGGTGACACAGAGAACTTTCGAAGCTGGTGGGCTAACTGTTAATATTCTAGCCAGCAGGGACAGGATAATGCTAGTCTTTCTCTGTCCGTCCCTCTTGGCATCTCGTTGACTGGATCGCAAATTGTTTAATGTAGTAAAGAGTTTTATTGCGTGGGGGGGGGAAATGTCTCAGAGCTAATAACTGACAGTGAGCCTGTTGCTAAACAAGATCGTTAGCTTGGTTGCCAACTAAGTTAACGCAGTGTATTCATAAGATTCATTTGTACGTTTGTCTCAAGTGACTGCAGACTACTTTATACTCTGACAGTGGAGGCTAAATTGGGAGTTGATCATAATACAGAGCTTATAGGCTTAAGATTCCCACATTTTGGAGCATATATGTATAAACAAAGATGGCACCTAATCAGTCCAATGAGAATTACTAGCCTGGTGTACACAGAAAAAAGTTGTCTAGCTTCTGGGTTTACTTCCTGGGTATGCAACCAACTGAATATACTGTAGCTAACAATGTGGCCCATAGAGTTTGAAGTGTCCCGTTAACAGATGTCTCTTTCATTATGGGGGTCTACCGGGCAAATGCTTTACAGGTCTAACCCAGGTTGAAATAATATATCCTCTCTAGCACCATCAAAATGGCTAGTTTTTAACTAGTTACACGTAGTTACTTTACCTCAAAAAGTGAATTCCACTAACGTACCAATTGCATTAAAAGCGTTGATTTCCCCACAAAGTTTTGTTGCTGCAGTGAGTCAGGCCTTTATTCTGGTTTTACAGCATGAAGTCACACAGATAGGTCTTTGTAGTCCTCCGTTGGCAACCATGATGATTATTTGTGGGAGCATGTAAGTGGAGGATGGTATTCATGGGCAGGGGAAATTGGAACTACTTGTGAAAAATATATATATATTCTGCACAGGCTGATGCAGTGGGAACAGTAAACAGCCAGAAAAAGAAGCAGAAAATAGCAACAGCTGTACACAAACCACTTCAAAAAAGCACTCTGTTGTGGAGGGTTGAAGATGGACTATTTGGGGACATCCTGTCAGACCTTTAGGATATAGCAGAATAAAACAAATGCTACTTGCAGGGATTGATCTTTGCTTGCCAATACAGAATGCTAATGCCCTTTTTTTCAACAAACGTCCATTGACAAATTACAAAGAGTTCTGCAAATGCAAAACATGATGCCAAAGGAAAAGACAGGATTTTGTCAGGTTTCTATTCAAGCACAATTACCTGCTCATAGCGTCTATGTGCACGGCTGACAGAGAGATGTTTACTCTGCTGATTACAGTGCAATTCATGCCGTGTTTTTGATTAAGCCCTGCCACATGGAAGAAAAGGTGTGAGGTGTCGTGGAATGAGAGGATCAGCGGAGCCCCCGACGACACAACAGTGTTGACTTTGAATTTGCAAATGGCCAAATACATCGACTAAAGGCAGAATGTCATAGGCAAATTAGCTGAGGGGAAATAGGGCTAAGAGATGACATGCAAATGTGTCGGCGAGGCGACGAGCGCTGCTGAAAGAAGGGAAGGAATTCAAAGGAGCAGAAATGAATGGAAGGTCACATGACCTCGCCTTAAAAAGGAGCGACAGAGGGCGAGACAGCAAGAAGTTGACGGTGCATATTTGATGAGGCCCGAAAAGGAATCTCCCAGCCCTGAGTCATGATGTGAATTCATTTTATCTATCATCAAACACCTGGTATAATGAGATCAATTTTATTTATTCATTCTTTAACCGTTACTAAGAATTCATCAGCTTGGGTCAAGCATATGAAGCGTTTCCTTCCCTTCCTGAGTCTATTTCAGACAGCGGTGGTTACACTTGTGTGGGCAAGTGAAGAGGTTGACACTTTCAATTTTCTACAACAATGTTCTCAAGGGCTTGCAGTGAGTTGCCTCCGGACTTCATCTTAATAACCCCCCTCGCTCAGCCCTGGCTGAAAGTCTTGGAAGTTAATACTCATTATATTAAATTCCTAAAAGAAATGCACACATCTGGCAGACAGGTAGACACAGGTGCTGGATATAAATATTGAGAGAACAAAAGGTTGCTTAACTTACCTCCCTCCATTCTTTGGTTCCCACAGCCTGCAAATACAACACGACCACTGGACGGGAACGAGGAGGAGAAGAAGCCGAGGGGGAAGCGTGATGAAAAGAGGAAAAAAGGAAGATGTTCAATTTAGTGATTAGTCTGATAGTTTTTTTTTGTTTGTTTGTTTGTTTGGCTTTTTTTGCGTGTTGGCGCCTGCAGCACCTGAGAGACATCAAAACTCTCAGGTAAGAAAATCAATGCTACCCACACTCATTTTTATCAGATCTGTCTCAGCTGGAAGCAATGTCGATAATTTCTTAATAAAAAAAAACAATTGCAACACCGTTGTCAGACTGGAAACCCGAGACAATTAGAGGATTTAATTGTGTTTAATCTTTAATAGACACATTCAATAAGACACAAGAGGAGTTAAACATCAGGATAATGAAAACATATTAGCACAGTATTTCTTTCGTGGCTTCGTTCTCATTTTTCCTCCAAGTATACCTACATAACAGTGAAGGAGTAATCAATCTAGATATTTTCTGCCTCGCAGATATGTTGTCACCACCTTCAGACAGGCCTCTCCCTGCCTCTTAATATCTATAATTACAAAAAGGCAGAACTACTGTGCATGAGGCTTTTTTCTAGGGAACAAATGAAACATATAGCCTGGGTCTCATGATGACTGCCCTCCAAGGAAAAAGAAAGAATCAGTAGTTATAACAAGTCCCCAAAACAACATGTTCACGCAGCCCATAGTAAGTACGACTCCTGTCCGTTGTGGGCAAGGGAGGTCGTTGACGTTATTCCCAACAACTGTTTGATATCTTGCCATGAAATCTTGAACAGACATTGATGATCCCCAGAGGACGAATCATGCTGGCTTTAGTGATCCTTTGGCTTTCCCTCCAACTCCACCAGTAAGCACACAGTTTTGGTTCAGTGTGAAATATATCAACAATTGTTGGATTGTCATAATATTTGGTACAGACAGTCAGGGTCTCCAGAGGATGAATCCCACGGATGTTGGCGATCCCTTTACTTTTCATCTAGCACCCTCATCCAGTCAGATATGTCTACGCCTCCCAGATGGACTGGCACAAAGTGGTAAAGATATTCATGTTTGACAGAAAATTAATCCTACACATATAGTCACTCATCCTGACTTTTCATCCAGTTACACCAGGAGCATGACCGTTTTGGTTCAGAGTGAAATATCTCAACAACTGTTGTCATTAAACTCTGTGCACACAGTCATGGTCTGCAGGAGTTGAATCCTACTCATGTGGGGATCCAGATGGACTAGTACAACATTTTGGTAAAGACATCTGTGTTCCCCAGAGGATGAATCATACTAACTTTGGTGATGCCACCAACATTCATTTTGGTTTATGGCCAAATTGTTTCAGAATGAACGACATTCTCAACCGCCAATGTAACTGTTGCATTCTAGAGCACTAAACTGAAATATTACATTTAATACGTGATGTGAAAAAAATAGAAAATACAAACTACAAATTTTCTGGAAGAAAATTCATTATTCTAAATGGACTGGGAATGTGTTAGAATGCTTTCTATCACCAGCATAGCATTTGCACATCATTTGTGTCAGATTTTCTTTTTATATTGGACTTTACCCAGACTGCTCAGGGCCATAAACTAATTTGAGACCTCAGCTTGGTTGGTTTGGCTTTATATTGACATTACAGGCTCACAAAGTTGTTAGACTCTTAGTATTGTTGTAAAAACGAAAAGTAGTCTCAGTGATTTTGAGCCTAAGTTAAAATATGGGTCCCCTGACTAACCATTAATTGTGCTTTCCTGTTTGCAAAATCCTGCTGTGGTTTGTTCACCGAACATTACATTTGTCTTCTGCAGTGAAATTTTCCTTCGAGTGTTCTGCCTGAATAAGGCAGAGGCAGACCAATTATAACTCAGAGATTTATCATGTTGTCATGTTAGGATTATGTTCATGCATATGCAAACAAAGAACACTCACTAAAAGCTCTTATGGGATCTTTTAATAACAGGCCAAGTTCTGCAGTTGGTGTCTAGACGGGCACCATCAGCGACTGTGTGCCTCTGCGAAGTTTGGACATTAGCTCTAATGAACTTCAAACTGTCTGGATGATTAAAACCACATTTTCCCTCCTAATGAGCAATTAACAGAGGGGCGATAACAGATAAAGGGGCTGCAGGCAGCAGACCTTTCGGGCATTGCGTCTTGAGAAGAAATACAAACATCCTTTTTTCAGATTGTTAACAATAAGGGAAAGGGTTTTGTGCATCAAGTACAAGTTAATCAGTTTGTGAAGGTTAGCCTTCAATTAAATCACAGAAACAAAAACAGTCAAGGCAAATACACTGCAGAGATTAGATCTGCTTGTATCAAAGCTACACCCCAATGTTCTCTCTGCCCCAACAACTAAAATAATGACGTTCAAGAGGCAGAGTGTATGTCTCTACCTGAGATAGAGCAGTGAAGTCACAAGACCTTTATGTCTACCCCGGTTGCAGAGTAACAGCACCACAGCTAGACAGTGGACTCAGACTAATCTGCGCCAAGGCTACATCAGTGTCGGCAGCGTCCGGAGAACCTGGCTGATTGCCTGCTTCATGGAAAGTGAAAAGACGGAGCCCATCTGGTCAGCTAGGAGCGGCATAATCACAAGGCAATTCGTTCTTTACTCTGAACCCTACTCCAACTACAAGTCCTGACAGCAGTCTGGCTGCAGGACAGGTGAGCAGGTGACTCTGAACTGAGCACGAATCACACACAAACAGGAACAGACATTTTTAAGGGGGAAGCGGAGCCCCCGCGCCTTCTGTACTGCCCCCATGCCTTCTCCTGTTGATGGCACATTGGATAATAGACTGATGAAATACAAAGTCCAGTATCATTATTGTGTTAAAAAAAAATGTGCTACGTCTATAAACACTTCTGACTTACATAAAAAATGCGAACACAAACGTACTTTAATGTGGACATTTGAGAACTACCTCACTCAGCCCTTTAAAGGACGTATCGTGACTGGAACGTGCAACATTATTAATACGCAAAACCAACATTCCCAGGAAAATGTCAAATGACTCACTGTAGTCATTAAACTACACATTAAAGGAAAATTACAGACTTAAATTGAGCACATCCAAAGCTAGCGTTAGCGAGGATTTCCCATGCGATGAAGAAAAACTGACGAAAAAATAAAACAACCGCTTTTCCATGATTAAGAGGAGACAATGACAAACCAAAAATAGATCTTTGTTAAAAGAAACAAAGTATGTAATCAAAATATATGTTTTTGTTTTTGCCTATGAGACGCAACTAAAGTGTAGGGTCATCTACCAGACATCTGAGTATGCAAGGTAGTGAGGGTCTAGTCTGTCACAACAGTTGCAGATACACAGAATCATGATGTTGACATCATGATTATTTCAACCAAAAAAATGGGTTCGGTCAAATAATAAAAAGAATAAATCTGTGGAGAATTTAGAATTTGGCAGAAAGTAAAAGACAATGCAGAAAATGGAAATACCCTTGGGACTGCAAACTAAGTAGGAATACCACCGGCCCGAAGAAACAGGTGAAGGTGCACCACCCTGCTATTAATGACAAGGTGAATCGGCTACGTCCAAGTGTTAATTAAGCATATACATTTTCTAACGTTAAGTCAGTGTTACTGGGATGTCAGCTTGTAACAAATTTGCTAGCAAGCGATGTTAGCGAAATGATGAATGAATGTGCCTAACTTGAAGGTTGTCGTTGGCTAAGTTAATGCATTAGTGTTAGCTAACGTTAGTTTGGCATCTTCAAAGCTGGTGAGTGAAACACAACACAAGGCTTGCAATTAAGTAAGGGATAATACCCGACGAGGTGTCCATAATCAGGAGTTAATGGACGATGTGGAGGCCTTAGAACCGGTTGCCTCCGCAAAGTCCATTAACTCCTGATAATGGACACCTCGAAGGGCATTAGCCCTCTTATACCATGGTCACTTGCCAAAGAAAAGAAATTAAGACCATTAATTTATATTTTCAAGCGTTTTACAAACAAAATATAAAGTTTTTCACAAGCCATAACTTAGTTTCCCTGGGGGCCTGAGGGTTTGACATCTTTAATACCTGGAACAATCATTACCTTCCCGTAAGGTTCTTATGCAACAGAAACGTTGTTCACTCCTCCAGTAAATAGGACGGACCTTAGATACGACTTGGCAATGGGAGATATTCTAGTCCGCTCAGCGATGAGCCAGAAAGCTAATGCTATGCTAGCAAGATTCAAAGTCAATAACATTGCGTACGGTTGACAAACAGTAAATATAATTTGACAGTATGTTAAACGACAAGACTCGCTAGCTAACCAGTCATGTCATTGTCCCCAAATCAATATCAAGATTTTCACGACCAAATGATCGGCCGTGTGTAACGTTACTGTGGCCGCAGCCTGAAGTAGAGAGTT
>OMLP01016387.1:0-11328 GCA_900302685.1 Spondyliosoma cantharus
GGGCTGTGGGAGGCCGGGGAGTCGCACCTGCTCAACAACAGCAGACAGAGAAACGAGAGATGAGTCACGAGGCTGAGTGGAGTGAATCCATTAGCCGACAGATGATTCGCTTCAGTCTGACTCGGTGGAGACGGACGTTTACTGTGAATTGTAGAGCAATCTGAGCGACATGATTAGCAGGCAGGATAATCTGTTTTCCAACCAGTGGACGTGCTTTGGTTATTAAACAGAGAAGCACGAAAGTTGATTTGTTAATCTTTGTACATCCAGAGAATTTCATCTGACAGCAGAACATCAGCTGATACCATAGATCAGACAATGTTTGTTTCAAAGTCGAATACCAGGATCAAACTCGTTTCCTTTCTTTTCAGCCTCGTCTTAAATTTCTCTTTAAGCAACATTTTAGACGAGAATGGGATAAAAACGAGTCTGATAAAATAACCTGAGCTCAGAGGTCCTCTCACTGGCTTTGAGCCATCAGCCGCAGTAATTTACCGAATGCTGGAAAGCAAGTGAGTTGACATTTAAGCTGATATTATTTTGTCAGACGTAATGCTCGTAAAAGGTCAAGAATGAACTCCAACGCTCGAACAGTAGCTGTATTTAGATCTGTGGCCGTAATGAGGTCACTGCGGCTGGTACGATTATGGAAAAAAAAAAAAAAAGCAAGTCTCCTTTGAAAATATTCGTTTGGTATCTTTTTTTTTTTAATGTCTAAATGTCTGATTGATGCAGGGGCGCCTTCTCCTATGTGAAGCGGGTGACTCAGAAAAAGGGAAAGGCCGAGTTCGCTGCCAAGTTCATCTCTGCTCGAGGGAAGAGGAAAGCTTTGGCTCTCAGAGAGATGGACCTGCTGTCTGAGCTGGACAACGAGAGGATCCTCTACTTCCACGACGCCTTTGAGAAGAAGAACATGGTGGTGATCATCACAGAGTTGTATCCTTTCAACGCGGCTTACTTACGATAACAGGAAAGGTTGTCGCTTCTTTTTCTACCTGTCGAAAGTCGAACAGGCTCTACTTTTCCTGCGTTACCGTTTCAAATTTGATCTGCTTCATCGTTGAACAAAAGTGCACTTAAATGCATCTCAAGGACACTAAAGATCCAGAGCATTAATCCTAATGTCTTCTGCAGTCCCCTGGAGGCATGAATGAAGCGCAGCGCAGCTTTTTCTCTCTGACTCATCGCCGATGAGTGGAATTAGCAAGAGATAGGATGTGTGGGAGTTTTGCTCATTTATAATTCATTCCTCATGCACCTACCACTTGGCTTATCTTTGCAGTCAAGTCACAGCTCTTTTCTTCTTGTTCTTCAATGTTTTGTTTTTTTCCTCAACTGTTGTGTGAAGATGTCACGAGGAGCTGCTGGAGAGAATGTCCAAAAAAACAACAGTCAAGGAGCTGGAGGTTTGTGTGTGCCTGTGCTGACTGCACTGCGCCATCATTATGTAACACGACTTTTAAGTTCCTTCCCTGGTGTTTTCTCCACAGATCCGCTGGAGTGTTCAGCAGGTTTTGGAAGGTCTTCGTTATCTTCATCAAAAAAACATCGCCCACCTCGATGTTAAGGTAGCTCTCCATCCCAACCTTGCAGATTTATTGATCAATATATCCCTTTACAAATTACCCAATATCGTTTCTTCTAGCCTGAAAACATTTTGATGGCGAGTGCCGGGAGCGACCAGATCCGCATTTGCGACTTCGGCAACGCAATGAAATTGGACTCTTCCGAGGAGTACTACTCTAAGTACGGCACGCCAGAATATGTCGCACCGGAGATCGTTAACCAAACGCCCGTCTCCACGGCAACAGACATATGGTGAGCCACCTGTTCTCCAGCGTGGAGAAGCGACTGCACACCGCAGGCTCCTGCCTCGTTATCTGCAATTGCAATAAAGTCTCTTGTCTTTTATGAGCTTTCATGTCGTTTCCACGTGTCATTCATCTGTCCTGCTCTCCCACAGGCCTGTCGGTGTCATCACGTACCTCTGGTATGTCATGTAGACTTCTGTTTTGCCCAAAAATATGTATTTTTAGAGCCCCAAACCTTAATGTAACTCAAAAGGATTGTTTTTATTTTACTTCAGCCTGACTGGTGTGTCTCCTTTCGCTGGTGAGAACGACCGCGCCACAGCCTTAAACATCCGCAACTACAACGTGGCGTTCGAGGAGAGCATGTTCTCTGACCTCTGCAAAGAAGCAAAGGGATTTGTCATCAAGCTCTTGGTGGTGGACAGACTGTAAGCATCTTGATCATTTACCATAAACTCATAAATATCTATAACTTCTTTTCTAAACACGCGCCTGCATCATCTGCCTCTCCTAGGAGGCCCAGTGCCATCGAGTGCCTTCGTCATCCTTGGTTCAAGGTGAGTCATCGTTCAGAAAATGAATCACCCAGCCTCAAACTTTTCAGCGTGTCATGAGATTTGTGTTTATGTCCCCACCAAGGTTAATGGCGACTCCCCTCTTTTTGTCTCGCAGTCACCGACGAACAAGAGCATCAGCACGGCTATGCTGAAGCAAGTTCTGTCCCGAAGGCGATGGCAGGTAAAGCCACTGTGATGACAAATTGGTAGAAAGACATTTGAGTGTGTGGAAATAAAAAGGGACATTAAAAATCCAAGAGCTGATTCAAAGAGAGTGAGTGAGAGGGCCGAAAGTATCCTCTTAGACCAGAATAACTCAGAATGGATGTTTCAGTTCGGAACAGTCCTACATCCTTCACGCTCTTGAATTAAATGAACAGAGTAGACAAAGTCCAGGAGTAAATTACGAACTAAGTTATACATCTGGCAGGATTGAGATAATATACAATGCTTTCTGTCTTTGGAGACGACTGACTTTTATTTGAATAGAAGTTTAAACTCAGAAAAACACTCAGAAAAAACAGCACAATTCGATCTATAAGGTTAAATATTGTCCAAACCATCTCAAACCCGAAGTCTGTTTCAACACCTGACATTATCAGTCACAAAAGCACTTTTTGATGGAATTAACTTGGAATTAACTTTGATTAATTAAACTCCAAAACCGCTTCAATTTAATCGAACCCCATGTTGATTAATTCATACAAAACGAGACCCATTTGAATCTCAAAAGTGTAAAATTATCTTTGAATCGAAAGAAGGGGAATTAAATACACTTCCTCACATTGTCCTCCTTTGGCTTTTTCAGCGTTCGCTAATCAGCTACAAATCAAAGATGGTGATGCGGTCGATCCCGGAGCTCTTAAATGACTCATCCAGCCACGTTTCCATCGCAGTGGCAAGACATTTAAAGGAAGGCTCCCCACCACCCTCCTCTTCTTCTGACTCTGATGCAGATGTGGATGAGCTTCCCTTTATTCCTATGCCTCTGTCGATGGTCTTCTCTGGGTCCAGGGTCTCCCTTAATGAGATCCCAGGGGACGAAGATGCCACTGCATGGCCCAGTGTTGCAGCTGATGGGACGAGGAAAAAGGATGACATGGAGATAGCAGACACAAGAGGAGGGGCTGTTAAGAAAAGGGTGAAAGACGACGAGGAAAACCCAAATGAGGAGAAAATGGAAAAGACCAAACGAGCTCCCCTTAAAAAAGGATCAAGTGTGGAGTCGGAGGATTCACAAACAAAATCCAGGAGGGCGACCATGAGGAGGGGCAGCTCTGCTGATTCTGCACTGCTTCTCCATATTGACCCAGAAGAGGGAAACGCCAACAGCGATTCAGAAGCAACTAACAAGAGCCTCAAAAAGGCCGTTTCTATGGAACTGCCCAATCGCAGTCCGAGCCCTAGTGCAGCAAAGCTGAGCCAGGAGGATTACGCGCTCAAACTGGAGCTGATGAGACAGCGATTGCTCAGGGGAGGAAGCATGGACAAAAAGATGAGCGGCCTACGAGGGCCTTTATTTGAAACACTCGGTATGGAAGAGGAGAGGCGGACTGGGTCTCTTGATCGTAATCTGAGGAGATCCAGAGCAGGGCCGTCAACACTCGTCAGAGCAGCGTCTTCAGAGAATACTGGGGAGGACATGCCACAGACCAAAGTCTTTCGGAAAAGCGCCTCCTTCACTCAGGGGGATTCTGAGCCCATGCCCCTACACCGCAGGTTTGGAGCCCCCCTAGAGATCCCATCGGTGGGCAATGGGAGCGTAGAAGGGAAGAAGCTCCAGGAGGCAACCTCGATGTCCGCACTTACAGAACAAACAACACTGGAGTCGAAAGCTGGCTCGCCTACAAAGAGGGCTTCCTTTATACTCCCAACGCAAGAGAGATTGGACCAAGAGAACAATGTGAAAGACCATGAGGACATGCAAAGTATGAATGAGAAGAACATAACAGAGAAAAGGACCAAAACCCAGTTAGAAAAGGCAGATAAAGGAGAATCTGAGTCTAGATCCCCGTCTGTTATTACTCCTATAATCGTAATAGAGGAGGATGACGAGGACGAGGAGAGGAAAGAAAATCAAGAGTTGCATATTAATGAAAAGAGAGACGAAGACACACGAGTAAATAGTAAACAGTCATCTGCATATGCCAGTGGTATATCTGACAAGGCCCAACCCAAACATCCCATGGCTGCAGCCACGCCGACTGATACAAAACTCACAGATTCTCCCACATTACCTGAACATGCAGCGGTATTTTCCAAGGTAGCAACTGCTGATCGATCTCCGAGTTCTGTTTCCACATCATCAAACCCTGATCTTCCTGCCATCAGCCGCCAGCCTGTGCTCAGAACAGACATCAAGGACATCGACTCGGAAGAGGTCTTTGAAGCCAGGTTTAAGAAGCGGGAGTCGTCTTTGACCCGTGGCCTCCGCAAACTGACCAGAAACAAATCAGAGGAGAAATCACCTGTGCTCGGCCGGAAGGGGGTCGAGGGTGGTGAGGAGGTCTACAGGCCTGGGCCGAGGGGGGCACCAATTGAAATGGTATCCAAGGGATTACAGGAGAAGTCCAAATCTGTTCAAGATCTAAGAGCGGAAGATAAGGAAACGGGGCTTGGTCTAATTGGGAGGTTTTCTCTGCGGTCAAAGAGGTCAACATCCGTTGATAAGAAGGGCGAGAAACCAAAGGAGGAAAAGAGTCAGGAAGCTGCTGCAAGCAAGAGAGTTTCATGGGCGATTGGTCGCAGTAAGTCCCTGGATACAAAGGAGCTGAGCAGTGCACAGAAGCAGCTGGATGAAAGAGAACAAAGAAAAGCCGAGGAGTCATCTGTTTCTGCTATGAGGCGCAAGTTTGAGTCCAAAGTGGCAGGGATCTCTGCCAAAATAAGGACGCAGTCAGAGGAGAGAAAGGATAAAGACACTGGGGGAAGTCAGAAAGAGCTGGTGCAAAAGGATTCCAAGAAAGTCCCTGACTCTCCTGTCCTGGCAATGAAACAGAAGTTTGAGAACAAAGTGGCGGGAATATCCTCGAAAATCCGTAGTCAGTCCGAGGAGAGAAAAGAGGATGGAGAGGAAAAGAGGACGCCTCTGTTTGCCCGCCATCGACATTCCCAGTCTGAGGGGCGAGGACTCAAGGGTATGGGCATCCCTGAGAATCAGCTAGCAAAGCAAACCGGTGCCAGTGCGTCCAAGGAATCAATTGAATCCACTTCTAGCATCCAGTCCGAAAAAACCTCAGAGAGCGACAGGCGATCGCGGTGGGACAGGTGGGGTTTGACGAGGGGGAAGAGAGATAAAACCCCCTCCCAGACGGACCTGCCTTCATCCACCCCCAAAGAGGAGGGTTTGTCAAAGAGCCAGCAGTTCATACGCTCCGCTTCGGATTTCGCCCCCGTGTTCCACATCAAACTAAAAGACCACGTCTTGTTGGAGGGCGAGTCCGTCACTCTGAGCTGCCTTCCAGCTGGAAGTCCACATCCAGGAATTACATGGATGAAAGGTATCCCACTTAAAATCCCCTCAAAATATTATCTTTTTATCAAAGCTGCTGTTCAGTCGTTCATTTTTTCCTTTTTGTGATTTCCAGATCGGAAACCGCTGGAGGTGGATGACAAAGTCAACCTGATCTCCCACCCAGACGGCAGGCAGCTTCTTACAATCATGAAGTCCAGCCGGAAGGACGATGGCGTTTATGAGTGCATAGCTACCAACCCTATAGCCACCATCACCACCTCCTGCACGCTGTCTATAGCTTGTAAGTAGCTCGATGTTTGTTCAAAGACGATTGTTTTGGTGGTTAACTTGTCATTTTATTGAAAAGGGGGCAAAATGAGAGTTGGGAATTCGGGAAATCTGATCCATTAATGTGAACGCGACTCAATGCAGATGTTTTGCTCCGTAAAATGTTTTGTGAACTACAAAACTTCACCTGACGACACTCGAGTAGATAATGACTTCATGTTTTGCGGTGAACTTCTCCTTCAAGATAATATTGTGTTATTTTTAGGCTATATGTACAGGCTAGAACTTTGCAACAAACATCAAATATCACTGTTTTTGGCCTCGATATCGAAATTGGGACAATATTGTAGGGATGATTTAGAGATCAGAGATCTGGTGAGGTCACAAAATGACGCCACTTTACTATGATGCAGCCTTAAAAAACAGAAAAATACAACACTTGTGCCATATTAAGATGCAGACAATACATCACAGTTATGTTTTAATGATATAATCGATTGTTGCTCAGCTCTAATTACAACATGGAGTGAGTTTTCTCACCAGACATCCAGCTGCTCCTTCGTCTTTCCTGCACTCACAGTAATTATCGTCATAATGTGATGTATTTCACCTAATTCAATTTTAATAGCAGGAAGAATGGTTTGAATATTAATACAGTCGGAATGAATATTAATGTCAGCAGATTAACTTTACAGTAGATTAACTTAATGGATTTTCTTATATTCATCGTGTAATGGGAACAAATGATGCTTCCTGCGATTTGAAATCAGCTGCGGCTCGTCACAGTTAACACTCCAGCCATGCCTCCGCACAAACGGAGTGTAATGAGAACAACAGCGCCCGGATTCACAAATGCAACACTGATAACGAGACTTTTGAGGCTTCAGTGGAAGATTTATTTCTCAGACGTCAGATGCAATCGACTGCGCTGGAACTTTATTTGTTACGGCGTCGGACGTGTTACTAATCTCAGCCACTGATGCTATTTGTTTCCGCTTGACAATCTATCAGCCGTGCGAAAAATACTTCAGACAGCTTATCTCGGCTGGAGCATTGGCTCTATTGTTCATGCCGGTGCACAGGCCTGATGGGAAATACATTAGTTTGGTGCAACAACAGAACTCGAACCGTTGTCTGGATCGTTTCTGTACCCTGGGCTCGAGAAAATCAGCATCTTCTCTTTTTCTTCTTCGGTATCTTGACTCTCAAAGTGATGAAACTGTTGCATTTCTGTGTAAATAAAGGATTTCGATGACAGAATTGTAATGTAAACTACAACCAAATCATGTTGTTTCTAAGTAAACGCAGACGCTCTTAAAAGTCGGATGTGAAGTTAATGATCTTGCAAAGGAAATATGCAGTTTGTTGAGAAAAAACAACTCTCTCTTCTTCCACAACTGAGCTTTAAGCACGAGTCAAACACACGAGACATCACGATACTGATGATTAACAACTGTTTGACTAAGACGAGTGGTAACAAGCAAGATATAAATAGATTCCTGTAGATTCCAGAAGCCGTGCACACGTACTGTACTACTGAAACCACAAACATGTTGACACACTTGCACACTTCACAGCCAAACCACCCACACACTGTACACACCCTCAAACCACAGACACACTGCACCAAAAGCCAACAGTAATATCTTAACACGGGTGGATTTGCACATAACGAGCGCTCTTTTTGCAGCACTCGTGCAATCGTACTTCACGTCAGCAAGTCTTCTGGTATTTATGCAACGCGGAATGGTACATCAAACTTCTTTCACGGAAAAACTATCTTTTACCTCCAGTAAAAACATCAAATGTATCAGTCAAACTACAAGATGGATCTAAGGCTCCTCTTGTGATGAAGGGAATCAAATCGCTCCAAAAGAGGAAGAGAAAGTGAATAAAAACCTCGACCTTTGTCAATAAATCAGTGCAGAGGTGATAAATGTATGCGGAAATTGCTTTTTCTGGTGGAAATTGATTGATGCTGCGCCGTTTTAGTTGGTAATTCTTGTCTTGTTATGTTAAATTGGACCCCAGAAAGAGAAGCAGCCACTTTATGGAGGCTAATTGGGATCTTATCTTATCTGTAGCACAGGAGAACAGCCCTGTGCAAACAACAGAAAGAAGTCGTGTAGGAATTGACTGCTAATATCTCACCAAAGTATTGGTCAGCATTTGGCCTGCAAAGCTTCCACAGAAGCTGTTATGATGTGTTGTGTTCCTCCCAATTTCCTTCTTGACCTCCGTCAGGTGTCCCAAAACGACCGGGGACCCCTGAAGTCCCGCAGACGTACAACAACACGGCCCTGGTGCTCTGGAAGCCAGCAGACACCAAGTCGCCCTGCAGCTACACCCTGGAGAGAAAGACGGAAGGTGAGCTCGTCCACACATATGTAAAGACGTATATTGTGGCTTGTTGGCAGCTTTAAAACTACTTTCTCGAGCTGCGGTCTCGTCAGCGTGATGCGGTGCAGCCACATGAGGAAAAAAAGGAAATTAAAATGCTTCAAAGGAAGTAACGCTTTGACAATGGTTAGCTCTGCACTGTATGTTCTCTGGGAAATGAGTTTTCAAATCCATAGACGCCACTTAGAAAGAGAAAATGAGTCGGTCCACGAGGGAAAAGTGATTCATCTCTGTCTCATGGTGCGCTGGAGGAAAATGAAGTCACACAGACTCAGTTGCGGACTCAGAGTTTGTGAATATTTATTGAACTCTTTCACTCTGGCGTGTATTTTGCCTCGAACGACATCTTTGCCACGAGGCGAGTGCGTCACTACTCAATTTACATTTTAATTCGTCTCTGTTTGAGCGTGCCTGAGGACGAAACAAGACACTGTGGCGCATAATTCCTGTGAAATTTGTGCATTTCAATTTTAAAAAGCCTTTTTATGAATCCTGTTTTTGGTCCATGTGCATGTCCAGTTTATCTGTTTGACAACGCCGCCACCTGGTGCTCAATATGTGAACTACAACAGGAGATCAGTGATTTCTTTGTCATGATAAAATACATAGAAATCCAATGCATGCTGACATATAAACAAACATGTGTAAAGATCACATCAACAGCATATAAGGCGCTTTAGTTTCTTCTTCTTCTGTCCTGCAGGCGACTCTAAATGGCTGACTGTGGCCACTGGAGTGGTCGACTGCTACTACAACGTCACGGATCTGCCAGCAGGCGGCACGTTCAGGTTCCGCGTCACCTGCACCAACAAGGCCGGACAGGGACCGTCCAGCAGCTGCTCTGCTCCAGTCAGCCTCCACCCAGCAGGTATTTCTACAGATGAAAGTCACCGCATTCATATTGTACATTTTAAAATTCTGTTCTGTCTTAAGTGTACAAACAGGATGTGTCAAGAGGCTGACATCTAAAATATGAATTGAATCAGTGTTTATTGTTGTGTTTCACAGGTGGAGCAGCTCCACCTGCTGTGACCGTTGTAAAAACAGTCCCAGCTCCGCCCGAGCCGGTCGTCACCTCCTCAGTGACCGTCCCTCCGCTCCGACCGGCCCAGAACAGCGCTCCCAGGATACCTGTCACCACCATCGCTTCCGCCTCCACCTCTCCGAAAGATGCGCCCCCACCCGCTGTTTTACCACCATCCAAAATGGACGTCGCACCCACCCCTCCGTCGTCTCTGCCTTACGGCCCCACAACGGCCGAGGACGCTCCAAAAGTAACCTCGGCTCTCCCCTCCTCACCGGCAGTCAAAGCACCTCCACCTTTTGTCGTCCCCAAACCTCAGAGTCCGATAAACGTGGTGTCTCCTATGACCCAGACACCAGCAGCATCGCCTCCACCTGCTCTTGTAACAACGCCATTGACGCCAACCAAACCAGCGGCGGCCTCCGTGCCCACATACGTCCCCACCACCACCGTCACTGCTCGCGTGGCCCCGACTCCCGTCTCCTTCTCCCCGCAAGTTCTCCAGAGCTCCAGCCTGAGCCCCATCGCTGACGGGGCCAGTACCCCCTCCAGAAGCACCCCATCGGGACGTGCTACACCCTCCACTGCTTTACGACAGGGGGTCCCACAGAAACCCTACACCTTCCTGGACGAGAAAGGAAGGTGAGACAGAATGTCCTCGTCCGGATGGAGGCCATAACTGCCTTTCTTCTGCGTGTTGTAATAGAGTAATGTGTTTGTTTTGCCAGGGGGCGATTCGGAGTCGTCCGAGAGTGCCGCGAGAACTCGACGGGCAAAATCTACATGGCAAAGATCATTCCCTACAGCCCGGAGAGCAAACAGGAAGTCCTGAAGGAGTACGAGATCCTGAAGTCCCTCCACAACGAGAAGGTCATGGCTCTGCACGAGGCCTACGTCACGCCGCGCTACCTGGTGCTGGTGGCGGAGTACTGCACCGGCAAAGAGCTGCTGTACAGCCTCATCGACAGGTAGGAGGGCGGATGTGTCACCTCACGCACCGAGATGGACAAAGTCGGGCAGACGTACATAGCAGGGGGTTAGAGAGAAGACCTTTTCATTCTGTGACAGCACGGTGCTGGAGAGAAGTCAGCTCACTCTCCCCTCTCAGCACATGATTTAAATTCCAGGAACTGCAATTTTTGAATCAAACCTCAGTTGTATTCATTAAAAAAGGATTCTGTGTAGCTTTTTCTTACTTAAATGTATGTTTTTCATGGATAAGTGGGTATATAAGGATAGTTTTGTTCTAGTCATCTCCATCAAATACAGTAAGTAAGGTTAACTTAATGTTGAAACTCTCTTTCTGCTCACTAAAGGTTCCGTTACTCTGAGGACGACGTGGCGGGTTACCTGGTCCAGATCCTCCAGGGAGTCGAGTACCTCCACAACCGCCGCGTCCTCCACCTGGACCTCAAGCCCGACAACATCATGGTGACCAACCTCAACGCCATCAAGATTGTGGACTTCGGCAGCGCTCAGAGCTTCAACCCCCTCAGCCTCAAACACCAGGACTCTGGAGCGGGGACCCTGGAGTACATGGGTAAAAAGACGATGATTGCTCACAGTGTCGAAAAAGAAATCCAGGGTTGTGTTTATTCTTGTTTATTCGGCCAGATAAACAGTTCCATGTCTCCACTGTTAATGCAATCTCTCACTTTTCTACATTTACATCCTCTTGAAAAGCTCCCGAGATGGTAAAAGGTGACGTGGTCGGTCCTCCTGCGGATATTTGGACCGTCGGAGTTGTCACCCACATCATGCAAGTGAAGCGTCTTTGAAATGAACTTGTTCTTA
>OMLP01016388.1:15296-26892 GCA_900302685.1 Spondyliosoma cantharus
AAATCAGACCCCAGCCACCCTGTGGAGAAAACCCATTTCGGCCGCTTGTACCCGCGATCTCGTTCTTTCGGTCATGACCCATCGCTCATGACCATAGGCGAGGGTAGGGACGAAGATTGACCGGTAGATCGAGAGCTTTGCCTTCCGGCTCAGCTCCCTTTTGGTCACAACCGTGCGGTGAAGCGTATGCCACACCGCACCCACTGCTCCGACTATCCGGTCGATCTCATGCCCCATCATCCCCTCACTCGTGAACAAAACCCAGAGGTACTTAAACTCCTTCACTTGGGGCAAGGACTCATTCCCCACCCGGAGTAGGCAATCCACCGGTTTCCTACTTTAAAGGTCCAATATATAAAAATTGTAGTTGAAAACACTCAGATTTAAATAAATAAATAAATAAAATTAGCAACAGATTGTGAAGAAATAACATTTTTGACCTTTCAACATCTGTGTATCCGTCTTGCAGAGATGTCTACTGAAGCTAGCATGCTAATTTGACAGGTGGCCACTTCTTACATGTTTCACCTTTAAGGGAAAAATCTGTTTAATTAGTAGTCTGTTATTATTATTATTATTATAATATTATTATTATTATCATAAGCAGAGTTGGAGATCATTTCAGTCTGTTTGCTATCGTTATACACACCAAAGACCGACAGCTTTAACAATGTTACAGTGTTACTGTCTGGCTTGGTTTTCTCCTCCAAATAAATTTGGCTGACCTCCTGGAGGCTTGTTTAAAACTGGCCCGCTCGTGTTTCCGGCCCCATCAGATGTCTTTTTAGCTACATGGTTGCATTTCCAGATTTAGAAATGGAGATAACAAACTGCAAATTTATCATAACAAATTGGAATGAAAACAACATCCAAATTGTAATGAAAATAAAAATGAAGACTTTTTGTTTTAGGCTTCCTGCGTCAGAGAAAGAGCACCGTGCTGCTGCTTTGAAGGCTCAGTGGAAGCTCTACCTGCTTCCGCACGTCTGAGTCACCATGACCTTGCTTTTACAGATAGCTAATACCCTGCCGAGAGACGCCTGACTGACAGGTGGGCGCGCGGCAGCCTCAGACAAACACGGAGATTGACGCGCAAACATGCAGACACACATATCCTAAGCCTGCATGTGAATGGACAGACACAAACACATGTAAGCACACACACAAAGCCATGAGTCCAATTCAGGCGCAGAGGGAGATAAACAGCATAAGCCTGGGGAGGAGAATGATTGCTTCAGACACATGTGGCAAGAGTCAACTAGGGGAGAATAACAGAGAGGGGGGGAAAATGGCAAAGCAGACAGTCTGACAGGCATGCTGGACAATCACACAGATGCACAGATGGGCAAAATGACAGACAGACAGACAAACAGACAGACAGACAGACAGACAGACAGACAGACAGAGTGATATTTTGCTCTGCAAGCCCCCACTGCCTTACCCTGATATGAATATTGAAGCACAAGCAAGGAAATGGAGTAAAAATGAAAAACAAACAGAGTTTTGACATTTGAAAAAAGCACATGCACCTACATAACCTTCACCGGCACAAAGCCTGTGCGCTTCAGATGTCGAGACAGTGATATTTGGTTTAGAGATAGAGGAGCTATGTGATCACAGTCTTCTAAGGAAGAGGAGGGGGAATAAAAAGTGCAGTGACGGGGCACTTCAAGGATGTTCTGCTTGTTCAAATATTCAATAAAGGACAGGAAGCGATACAAGATACGCGCATAGGATAAGTATCACGCGCTTCCCGCGTATTTGCATTCCTGTGGATGATACACACGGTGGCTCTGGTTCCGTGTGTGCATGTGTCGTCTCGGTTGGTATTAGGGACACACCTGGCAGAAGCAGACTGTGCCTCGAGACCTCAGGTGGGGCGACGCAGCGCAGAGGATGGAGGCAGGGAGAGAAGCAAGGAGGTCGCAGGGGCTGCCGCGGGCACCAGGCCAACTGTATTCAAGTGGAAGACCATCAGGAACCGGCGTCCCTCGGCGGACAAGATGAAACCGCATGGAAAATAGGGAGCGGCGGCCTTGATGCCGTCCACTCGTAGGCTCGCAGCATGCACAGATGCTACCCCGCACACGTCTCACAACATCCACCAGATACAAACAAATGAGAGCAACCACCACAGGCTAAGACAAGTGAGCAAAATGCATCCCACATGTTAACAAGCATCGGAATGCTCGACGGTGCACCCCGTCAGCCGCCACCAGCTCTCTCAGCTGCCTTGGTGAGTGCCCGGGGTCCTGGCAGCAGACGGCAGAGGAAAGATGAAGAGGAAGGAGGGGCAGTTGGGTTATGCAGCTTCACACGCCGGTCAGACATCCAGCCCCCTCCCGTCATCTGCTGCTTTAACCCTTCATTAATCCCACACGGTGCAGCTTTAACCCCTCGTCGTCTCCACCTGGCGGGCGCCGCAGATTCCCTCCCCAGGAATTCCCCACAGAGGCTATAACAACCAATTAGGCAAGATGAAAGCCTACGCCGGAGCCGCGGCGCCGGATCACAGGCGGAGGGGAGAGAAGACGGAGAGACTCAGGTGAGAAGAGAAACAAGCAAACAAACAAATTTAATTTAGGGCTGCAAATTATTGTGATAGCGTTTGCAGATCGAGAGGAGGGACAGACGACGAGGAGGGGAGCGAGGAAGTAGCTTCTTCGAGGGTGTTTGTTTCATCCTGTTTTTTTTTACTTCTTTAGTTCAACACAGTGCTTACATTTATTCACAGGAATAACAGGGCACAATAACAAGTAAAAGGTTCGTATAAAGAACGAGAGTATAAAAGGGTTTATGTCTGTTTTGACAATGGATAATGGCCGCAGTCTTGAAAAGTATATTTATGAAAGGGAAAAGTATACAGAAAGAAGCGTTGCCGCACTCAGAGGTGAGAAAAACACTTTAATGTTTTATGTTCTGGGACAGATGCACCACAGCTTAGTGTGGAGGAGACACTGTATAAATACACCTGAACAGTTTTACAAGGTGGTGCCGAGGAACAACAATGCACAGCAGCAGCAGCAGCACCACCGAGACACAGTCGTAAATATCCACAACAAGCATCAGTACTGGAAGACCCTCTCAAAGCAATAAGACACCTCACTGCTGAATAGTTAGATGAAGGGTATTGTAGTAACAAGCACTAGAGGGATTACAGGGAAAGGCAAAGCAAAGACGAGGCTTACTCTGATATGTTTTAACAAGAGAGAAAAGGGAGGAAAATCGCAGTGCTGGCTTGGAAGAAACAGATGGGACATGGAGGAAACAGTGCGCAGGCACGGAATATTAACATCTGGCAAAGAGCACATTATTCTCTCTGAAGGAAAAATATAATTCAATGCTGTGTTTAAAGTAATTTTGTGATGAAATGTTGCCAGAGAGCTTTCGCTTTTTAAGAAACATCACAGCGTGCCCCGTACTCAAAACACAACGTTGGTCTTTGCTGCACTGCAGTCTACTGAGGCCGCTGTTGGTGGAGTAATTGGTATCTCTGCGACTTCTGTGATGGGCCTCCACCTGTATAATGGTTACATGCCGGGGTCTGTATGGCTGAACTGGATGTCTACCTTTGATGTTACAGATAGCCGGCGATTGTTGTGTCTACGTTTGGCCACTCATCAACAGAAAACAAGAAAAATACACCAGCAGAGCAAAAAAAAAATGAACCCAGAGATCAGTAAACATTGCAGACAGGCCTTTATTTCTCACGGCAGACATTCTGACTCTTTACAGCAGGAGTAGCACAGGTGAAACTCATCACATTACCGATGGCTCTGTTCCACTGACATGTCCCAGTGAGCCACTGGCAGTCAGTCAGCGTGGTCAATATCAGAAACCTGGAGCTGGAGCACCTGAATGGACTGCAGCTATTATTAATGTTATTAGTCACACCTGTGCGTTCCCTAGTGTGGCATGTCAAAATGTCTGCCCTGAATACGGCCTTCAGACCCCTCTCAGAGTGGACATTTTGAACTGTCACACTCTGGCTCAACATTTATGAGAGCTGCATACCGTTCCAGTGTCGGGGCTCTGCCATTGTGCATGTTGGCTCTCCTTCTCGCATGGTGCACTGGCACAGTTCAATGGAAAATAAACTTTTGGCCAATTGAAATTAAATATTTTACCATGGAGAATCGTTTTTTTTTTAAATTGTGAAGGTTATGCCAGGTTTATTTTTTTTCACTCATGTTTTCTTCCAGATAAACATACTATATTTTGTGCTAACAAGCCTAGCATGCTACAAACAGTGTATGCTCCTTGTGTTTAAAGCAAAATTTGATTTCCGACACTTGCACAGTTTTAAAGAAAGAATATCCTGCCAATGTTATTTCCACAACTGATGATTAAAATATAAATAAAATTAAACATTGAAAATGGATCCTCGTGTTTTTTTCTCTTTGGCTTCCATAATTTTACTTTAAGGTGCACTTTGACGTGAAGTCTTTGAGAAAGAAATTCAAACAAAGTAAGTTACTATTTACAATGTTAATAAGGTAATAATACAAACTCAAAACATATTTATTTTATGAATGTCTTTCCATAACTGAATGAACAATGTCCTCAGAGGGAAACAGGGTCCACAGAACAGTGACAGCTGAGAAAGGTCCTGCAAATTTAAACAAAGTGAAAGTGCAAGTACATAAATTGTTCGGTCCGTTTGATGATCAGTCAATCAAGATTTCCCCCCTTGAATAAAATGTATTTCCCAAAACTACAAAGTGTACTTTAAAGCTGCTGTCATCAATGTTTTCACGTTAGCAATGGCTGACTGTGTTTAATATGAAAGGGGTCGCCCTACTAAGCTTTTTAGCGTATTTCAGCTAATTGTTTTGGTTTTATGCCCCACAAATATACTGTTTTGTGTCATTGTCACCGCTCTCATCCTCCTCACTTCCAGCGACAGGCAGCTGTTAAATGGAAAGGACTGATCATTCCACTGTACAGTTCCTGCCCAGCAGCAAATGGCAGACAACGTTAGCAAGTAGGTGACAAACATAGTGGAGAATTTAGCAGCCAAAGAGGCGGAAATTTCCCTTGAGTATTAGTGGAGAACAAAAGAGAGAGGAGTGTAAATATTAGACTTACCAGGTGGCTAAATAAAACTCCAAATAAATGTTAGTGCTGCTCTGTGTCTGTGTGCTTGAGTGTGGATAACCAACATGTTGGCCATATCAGCTTAAAAGGTGTGTTTAAAGCCTGCCGATGGGCCAAACAGTAAAGAATGCGGGTTTAAATGTGTGAGTGTGCTGTAGATGGCCACGATCGTCCTCACAATGAAATGCACAAAAGAAGCAGAGAGGAGATGCTCACGGCTGGAATCGTTTTAAACAAAGCTCCAGTAGAATCACAGGGAACTATTGTAACTTTGCTTTCTGTTTGTTAGGTTTAATTGCAAATTGATTTATGCAAAAGTGCAGTTTTATTTATATTGGTTAGTTTTCCCTACTAACTGTGGGGAAGTATACTGTAGTAAAACTGTAGCCGAGCATTTCCAAAGACCCACTAATTAGCACTCCATCAGGTGGAGGGGAAGAGCTCATCAGCACAGTCACCTGCTGAGGAGACTGTTCCTGCAGACTCTTGGCTCTCAATGGCATATGGTTAGCCACTGCTGTTACAGTACATAGCACTGTGTGGTGTCGGTCTGTAATGGGCTTTGTCCCAATACTACCTCTCTTTTCAAAGTCACTTTGGTTTGGAGAGGAACCCCATGAAGAGCTTTGTGGGTGTTACTTGTGACCTACACAATCAGCGTCTCCTCAGAGTCTGGTTTGCCGAATGGTAAAAAAAAATTAAATAAAGACTTAATTGTCCCTGCAGTTTCTTCTGAAGGGACGCTTTTCACGGAGCTGTCATATTGTGGAAAACACAGCTGCAGCTAGTACAATTAGTTTTCATTTTCATTATGGGTCTGGTCTCTGTGCTTACTCACTGATTCGACTAAATTAGACTTACCTGTTGTCATTTTTGTAACATGCAGCTGTCTTCTTTAAATAAGAACATAGAACTGCTATCATTGCAAGATTATGACTCACATTTTGTCACATAATACAGTAAAAAAGTTTATGCTACAGAAATGAGCAAGAGAGTGTTGAATTCAGCTAAAGAGTCTTTATTTGAAGGCTTTTCTCACTCCCAACATGTCAAATACGGAAGCCTGGTGAGTGGTCCTATACGCCTCTAAGTTTGATGCTATAAATACACCTCTAGTGTCACTTCTTAAAGTGCCCCACTAGAGGAAGGCGTGAGGAAAGTCCAAATCAGACGGTGGTTGGGTGGTTAGATGGTTTATACACTGGACAAACTCTTGTTTGTCACCAAGAGTTAGAGTAGGTCATGTATGTAATGTCACGTGACATAAGTTACTTAAGTTTCGAGACTGAACATAGATATTCTAACCCAAAGTATGATCTTTTCCTCAGCCTAACCACATTTCTTTGGAGCTTAAACCTAACCAAGAAGTCTTGGTATCTTAAGTTAACCAAGGGGTTTTGGTACCTTGACCTAACTGAGTAGTTTTGGTACATAAACCTAACAGAGTGGTTTTGGTGTCACAGAGATAAAGAGTGAGACTTGGGAGTTGGGAGTGAGAACATGTTGGGTCTTAAAACACACTATGAAATGTAGCTCTTCTTAAGTAATATGCATGAGACTGTCATTTGTAAGAAGAGAGGGAGATTTTCCTATGCAAAGAGCCATTCAAGATGTGATTTCTTATGGGACAGCTTGTTCTCTCATATTCCGTTCATCAGCCTGGCTTTCGGCTAGCAGTGTCGTCCCAGTTCTCGGGACGAAGTTGTATGATAGGATCTTGTTTTCATGAGAAAGCCCTCTAGTCATATATAGACCGCTTTAACGACATTATAACAAGCTAAACTTGAGAATTGTATTACTTTTTCTCACTGTGGTAGCTCTCTGTTCCTGCATCCCTCATAATATGCTGCAAAGGAAGTGTGGAGGGGAGGCAATGCAGTGACATCACTTCCAATCAGTGCTCACTGCTTTTCACAGTGCATGCTGGGGATTTACTCGGTTGGACATCTAGTGCACTGGAGCGATTTTAGCTTTGGAAAATAGTTGACTCTCTGGGCAGTTCACCTACTGAACTGAACAATGCACCACTTTATTTCTTGTACATGTTGTAGTTTCACTTGTGCTGTTTCTTCAGTAGAAAGCACTTCCAATGGAAACTGTTCACAGTGGGGGCTGTAGGTAATTCAGTGTACCCAAGACAGACTATTTCTTTTTATTGCTTTTGGTAGCCCAACCAAAATTTTAAACAATGCTCTTGTAGTGGGGTGTCAGTGTGAGATTAAGCAGAGCTACTCCAACAACATCAGCCGATAAAACCAGAACCACTGTTTCTGCTTCCACAGACACCACTAGGATAGAGTTAGTGTAGTTTTTTGTGATTTTATCGGATTGAATAGCAAATCATATCCAGTTTAATGTCACCATCTATTAGATTCTTTACCCCAACTGACCCACCAGTGGGACTCTCATTAGATATTAATACTGTGCAGATGTGTATTATAGAACTTTATTTTCATTTCCAGCTGAGATCCCAAACTTTTGAAATGTACCAAATCTGTATATAAGATTAGGGGAAATGTGTGTAAAATGACATACGAGACTTTGTGAATATTTCCATTTGATGGGGTAGAGGATCCATAACAACATCTAGTCTTGGGGTTTAAATATTTCACTCTGCAAATGTCATATGCAACAAGCCACATTAAAAACATTATGAGCCGACTTTGATGGGGGTGTTGTAAGGCTGCGGAGTCAGTGACCACAGTTCAATACTGGGTTTCAAGCGTGAAACCACTGGATATTTTATGCTGCCCTCAGGGCAAATTCTAGCCATGTTTGTGGCGACAAAAAAAACACATTTTTTTTGACAGGAAGTCTGGACATGTGCTAGTTTGTGGCAACAAAATCTGGTGTTTTCAAGAAGACCTTGGGACATCCCCAGTGCATACTTGTCAATCATGAGACCTCAAAAATAGGTAGGATTTTAATACCAAAGTTAGAAATCAAAATAACAAAATAATCATTTTAATTTTTAACATTTAATCTTCAGAAAAAAGCACAGAGTAATTCGCCCTCACACCTAAAGTTGCATGAATCTGTGGAGTGAGGAACTATTTATCACTTTTACTAATTCATTTATTCATTTTTTGCCTCTGCCCTTAAGAGAGTCTGTGCACACCATGGTCCTATGTTTGTCAGCCTTTTGATGGGGATTGAGGAGTTGGGACGCTCATCATCGACAGAAAAATCGATGTGGCGTTTTTTACAGCTGCAGTTCCATAAAACATGAAACAGGAATCCTCCTCTCCAGGGTGTCAGAAATTTGTTCGGAACATTCTTTCTGGTCTCCACCAATCTGCCTGTCTTGCACTCATTGAGTAGGACAGGGCCAGCAGTTACAACACTCTGTGCAGTACCAGAAACAAGTTATGATAACTTGAAAAGGAATAACTGAAAAATTGTCAGAAATTGGGAGAAACTGAGAATTGTGACGCAGGGAGGAAACCGGGAGAGGCTAATGAAAAAACAGGATAATCAGGAGGGTTGGCAAGTGTGCTCCAGCCATGTTTGACCAAACCTGTTGACCAAAACAGGTATTGTAAGCCAAAACTTCATCTTTTCCTTAACCTAACCAAGTTTTTTTGTGCCATAACCGAACCAGGTGGTTGTGCTCCAGAGGGAGCTGGGTGCAGTAGTTTAATTACATCAACTATGTACAATGTCAAATACAACAATGTCACCTGAGTTTTACCAAAAAACTACACATCTTAAGATAAAAAATCAATCTTGGGTTGTGGAGTTGTAAAGAAGTTGAACGCGTGAAGTATGTTATATCTGCTCCTTCTGCATCAATTCTGACAATTCTTTTTAAATTGCCCATCGCGAGTCTGACGTTATTTGAACGCAAGGCTGAATCAGCTGAGCACTTCTTTAAAGCGACTTAAGAGGGGAAAGTGGATATTAAGGGGGGAAACTACGCTGTGCTGTTGCATAGGAGAGGAGAGGAAGAGGGGTTCAAAGTCACCTCACACACATTCAGTGCTGTGCTGGAATAACATTACATTTCACATGAACGTACAACCAGATGGGGAAGCATCAGGGGCGAGGCTGGGAGGGAGGAAATGGGACACAGCATTAGACTGCGCCTGCACCATTTGCATTTCAGCAAGCAAATGCAGCGGTAGTGGAGGCAGAGTCGGCTGCAGTGCAGGTTACTTGAATGTGGGAACCGCGCGCCGTTAGGGATGAATAATAGAAGGTGGTTGTGGTTCAGGTAGCGTGCAGCGCCGGCACTCACAGGCTAGAGTTGAGATCAAAAGGGAAGTCCAACACCTGAGATCTGAAATCGACTGCTTCGTTGTGAGAAACAGAAACAGGTTGAGCAAAAATTCACACCCCCCTTACTTAATGCTCTGAGTTACACATACAAACTCAAGTCCCTGACTCTTCCTCCCTCTCAGTGTTTGCCCTATCGTCTCACATCTACATCTTCCACACCTGGAGCTTCCTTGTTAAATAAAGCATGGATCAGTCCAATCATCTCCCCGTGACCTGTATGATAGCATCAGCAGGTCACAGGGCTGAGAGGCAGGTGCCATCCTGTCATTTGTGCCCACAGAGAAAGAGCGGCGGCTTTCCACCGCTGCTGAATGCTGCTGCATGAGCAGGCTGCAGGGAAAGGCCTTGGAGAGGCACTGGGGAGAGAGTGCACCATTCAACTGAATCATCAGGGCCATCAATGTAATGAGAGCCGATCGGTCCTGAGCAAAGAAAGGCAAGGAGAGGGAAGAGGGAGTGAGGGAGCGGGTGGGATGGAGGAAAGGGGGGTAATGGGGAAAGTAGAGAAAGAGGCTGGGGAGGGAGGATGGTGGAGAGCAGTGGGCCAGAGAGAAGGAGAAATTGGGAGCGAGGCAGATAGAGAATACAGAATGGGAGGATAAGGACAAGGTGCTGATAGAGGGATAGACAGTAAACAGACTGAGGGCTACGGCAAAAAAATGGAGAACGGTGGTAAATGCTTGAGGAGAGACAGTGGCACGCCAAATAAACATTTACTTTCCCACCTCAGAGCGTACATGAAAACATCTGTGGCTGAAAAACACAAAGGAGGCCAACTGCACTCAAGACTTTGGCACTCAAACTGTCAAGAAAAAAACATCACACAGAAGGGCAGGGAAAGGAAAGGATGACAAGATAGTGGTACAAAAAGAGAGGGGCAATAAGTAAAAGAAAATAATTACCTTCGAGGCACAGTGTGTATTTTCTGCCACTAGGGGTCTCTCAGTCAAAAACAATGAAAGCAGAGTAGTTTGATGATGTTGTGAGGTAGTGTGGGGTCACGGGAATTGTCGTTGTCATCATTAAACGACCACCGTTGCTTATTGAAATGATCAATCAAGACTCACAAGGTTCGCAGACAAGGTCACTTATTCAAGTTTTATGTTATGCTGAGTCACGTTTGCCGACTTCCTTCCTCACACACTGTAACCCATCATCCGGCATGTACTCAGCAGTTATCGCTAGGGTTTTTTTTTTATTATTGGTTATTATTATTGATTACCAATTGGAACCGATATATATTTGCAGTTAGAATTAAAATCTTGCTTTACATTTTCTGCTTATTTAAACTTCTACTCCACTACAATACATTTAGCAACTGTAGCTGCTAGCTACTTTGCAGATGCAGGTTCGTTTGTGATGATAGATAACTTGCATCAGAGTGAAAGGAGCACATTTTTAAATGGATTTATTTAATGGCAAACTGACACAAAAAAAAAACGATAATCCGATTCATGTGATTATCGTCCCAATAATTGTTCAAGCCGATAATCAGTCCATCCCTAGTTATAACCACAGACTACCAATTTTAAAAGCACCATTACCAACATGACAGATTTCTGTGGGTTTGAACATTGTTGGAAACATTTTGGATTGTGTACATACAACAAATAAATGATATACAAAAATACACAAGAAAATATTATTCTTCTGATGATTCTCCAACTCCCTGATGCAATTAAAATGTTAAGGTCACGACTCCATTGAATTTTCAGCACTGACGGCTGTGCCTTTGTTAGACTTTAATGCACTGAAAACAGTCTCTTTTTTTACACTTTTTATGAGGCGCATTTGAAGGCACCACCACATCGGCACACATATCCGTTGCTGCACAAAGAGATGTTTGCTGTACAAAGTCATGTAGATTCCAAAGATTAAGACGTGCACCTTGTGGACCTCAAAGACCCTCTGAGTGTGTCCTACTCCTGCACAGACAGACAGCAGAGGAGATACTGCACTTGATTTTGATGGTCGACACTGAAGGCTCATTCCAATTCATTTTCGATTTAAAAACGAAATTGTGACGCCCCTACCAAATATGTAACAAATGTCTTGTCATCATATCTAAAATGTTATATCGTTAAATGTCCAGTGTGTAGGATTAAGTGGCATCTACTGGTGAGGTTGCAGAGTGTGACCAGCTGAATTCCCCCCTCCTCACACTCCCAATCCAAGCATATAGGAGACCCTAGATTGGCCGTGAAACATGACGGTACCTCTC
>OMLP01016388.1:35317-53131 GCA_900302685.1 Spondyliosoma cantharus
GGGGGGGGGGATTCATGAGGCCCACTTAAAGCGGAAGCAGGGGCACGCTGCCTGGATGGCGGAGCAGTGCAGCAGTGGCAGCCAAGTGAGGCTCCTTCCACTCCATCGATCAACTGACAGGTGCTTAAGGAGCCTTTTTTTAAGCAGCAGCTTGTGTAGCGTGTAGCTGGCTGGAGTGACAGCTTTTAGAGGTAGGTGAGGAGCACGGGGCAATGGATGGGTAGCTGGCATCAAATGGGTCAGCATCTGTCCATCATCTGTCCCTCTCACTAGAATTCACCACTGGATCAGGAGTAAAAAGCAAGCAGCGGTTGAGCAGAGAGGGGGGGGAAAACATTACATCACTCTCTCGGGAGTGGCTGTAAACCGACTGCCACATGGGTCTCATCTGACGAGGTCTCATAGCGTACACCTACATCACATTTAATCACATAACACTTTACCCTTTCACGTCCTTGTAGGAAGCAGCAGAGGGTGCTACGCAGAGTGTAGTTGCTTTTCACTGGGGAAAGCAAAGCCACTACAGAGTTATCAAGCTTTAAGTACGCACTGATGAAGTGTCATAACATTTAATGGCATTACATAGAGCCATATTTGACAAGCTTCTCGACATGGCTTTTATTTGGCATGCAGCTTAGGACACTCAATCAGGGAAATAAGTGCTCTTGACATGACTGTAGCCGACTAATGAGCTTCCACCTAATCGCGATTGATTTAATTTACATGACATTTACCTCTGCGTTCAATCACTGGCATTGTGGGGGCCATGGCAAAGCTCCCACACCTATTGAACTTATAAAGGGATCATTATTTCCCCAATTGATTGCCCAGGATTTAACACGTGTCATTTACGTTTGTTGGCATACCGGCGGGCTGCCATTGTTCAACGAAGCCCTCTCTGCTCTCCAGACAAAGCCGGCATCGATCTCGGCGGGTGTACGGGCATTATGCATGCGACCCAATTGTCCGGGGCCGAGACCCAACGTCCATCATCCCGCCGCGCTCTCGCTGGCCCGCAGTCCCAGCCTCATCGATTTCCCATTACTGTGTCACTGTGGCGGCCTCTTTAAGCACACCTTCTGTGATGTACGGCCTCACACTGTGTGGCATCCAAAAGCTACAGCTTGTACAATGTACAAAGTACAATGAGGGGCAGAGCATAATAGAGGCTGCAGCACCATCTAGTGGGGCCCACTGGGAACTACATGTGTGTTTTTACTTATAAGCAACATCTATATTTTATGGATGACAGGAGAAGATGGAGCGCTTCCTTCAAAAATGTAGTTTAGATACTTGATAGTTTGTTGTTTCACATCCAGGAAAAAATAACTACCGAGCCTAAATGACAACATTTTTTGATTATTTTGTTTATTGCCTCAGCTGTAACTCAAAATTAACATGACAAAATATACCGCGCTGCATACAAAAACCAAAACAGAAATCAAGTGCAAAAAGCAGGCAACTAATTTGTGCTTTAGTGTGTTGATGAAGGTTCTCAGTCCTGTTAATGGTTAATCTAGGTGCTGTATTTAGGCAACTACTTTTACTGTGTCACTCAGACCTGCATCAACTCTGTATGTCAAAAACAAATCTGCAGTGTTAAGTATCTGGCATGCTTTTAGTAACAGCAAAAGACACTAAACTGACTTAGAATATAAAAAGATACTGAGAGGTATAACATAAAAACAACTTTGACAAGAGAAATGTACTGGAGTAAAACAGCTGAAACCTAACTAGGGTGAAAATATTAATGAAAGCTACTGCATAGTTTTCAGAATATCTATAAACTTTAATAATATAATTAAAGCTGCAAAGTTTAGTTGACCAATAAAAAACAGAAAATTAATTGGCAAGTATTTTGAGAACCAATTCATTTTAAGTAACAATGCCAAGCTTCTGATGGTTCCTTTCCAGCTTCAAAGAGACGAGTATCTGCTGCTTTTCACTGTTCAAAACAGAATTTATTTAGGTTTTGAACTGTGGAGTGGATAACACAAGACATTTAAAAATGTTGCCTTGGACTTTTCACTATTCTGTGATGTTTTATCAGCCAAACATTAAATGGACACATTGAGAAAAATACATAGATTAATGTAGATTAAATTAATCATTAGCTGCATCTAATAGAAAGCAACTTGACAAGTGGAACTATTCTAATAGACATGGCATGTTCAAGAACATCACTGGTGCCCAGCTATAAAGCATCAGTGATATCGGTGAAGTGAGGTTCCTGCACAGAGCAGAAAATGGTTACTTAAAGACAAAACCCACCCCAGCCAGTCTGTTTACCCCGCTGCCATCTGGGATGAAATACAGAAGTATATCAGTTGCTGCATCACCAGACTACAGAGCAGCTTCAATCCTCAGGCTGAGAGACTCCTTAAGTCTTCCACCACACTCCAGCAGAAACAGTAGCTCTGTTTTGGGTGTATCATAAAGGAACTACAGCTTGCATTTTGTTGCACAGCTCCCTATTGTAGGATGATAGATAAAAAAATCCTTGAATCTCGGATTCGTCAAGGAAGTTGTTTCCCCCTAGGAGCACAAAAGGCTTACATCTACCTTAAAATACTTTTGTTCACTTATCTGAACTCTGATATTATATCACGTTACAAATCCCACCTAAGTACAACAAATCCTGAATAGATATAAACAAGGGATGCCAGATGTGGACTGTCAGCCAATACCCAGAATAATCTGCTTCTCATGGCCAATAGCAATAAGATAACTGCTAATTTTACATTTTCGTACTTTAAAGGCTCTGATGTAGTGAGCAAACATGGATGATTTAGTATTCCATAGCTCTGTTAAAACTTTTCCCTCCCATCAGAACAGTTATTTAACATGTATTATAAATTGCAACCGTGTTGCCTTCCACTGAAAATGTAAAAAGTGTCCAGGCTGGCAGCAACATGTTTGGCTCACTAGTCTACACTGTGTGGCTCTACCTGGTTCTTCATCTCTTGTGTTCATTGGTGTACTGTAAACCATCGTTCATGGTGCATACAGCCTACTGTATTGGAGTATGTAGATGCTATATTTGGTATGTCATCGAAAGATGGGCTCAGGCTAATCTGATTCATTTAATTTTTCTATTTATCAGCTACAAATCAGCAGCTGATAGTATAAATTTCCCCAATATCTGGTTGATACGGTTTTCTACAAAAAAAAAAAACAATACTGCTCCTTGAAAATATTTATTATATACTAAAATAATTTAATTACGCAAGTAATCATACTCCCTTACATCAGCAGATGTCATTTTACTTTTAGTAAATCCGTAATCTAATGCTGGATGGATGGATGGATGGATAAATAAATAAATAAATAAATAAATAAATAGCGGTAGAAAACGGACGTGTGTGTGTGTTATATACATCTGTGGTATTTACCTGGGCCTCTCTTGTCCCAGCCACACACCATGGTTCCCATGCTGAGTCCCATGCCTTTGTACTGGTACACCATGTTAGCGAGCAGCTTGGAGGCCGCTGCCACCGAGATGCGCTCCTTGTTGCGGAGCTCGTAGATGCGGCACTGACGAGCCAGCAGGCGCTCCCAGAAGCTGCAGTCTGCAGCTCCTCCGGCCATGGTACCCAGCAGGTAGGGATTGATCTCAATCACCTTCTTCACTGTCTGCGAGGCGATGTAGGAACCCGCTGTGGCCCGAGAGTCCACCGCAACAATGACACCATGCTGGAACTGAGAGAAACAAGGGGAGAACACTTTAGTGAAGGACATTACAACAGGAGGGAAATAGGTTAACAGAGCAGTCACTGGTGGATCAGGATGTCTATATTGTGTATTGCAAGTATTATCTAAAAATACATTTAAACTATATCTTAAACACAAGTTAAACATCTGTAAATAGAGTCACACCTAAAGTGATCAAGTACCACTAACTTATCTTATCACCTTCAATTTCTTAGGTTCTGAATTGGGAAAAATCAAACCAGCTAGGAATGCAGGCTCTTTTTACACAGTGGAGCCACATAGTATAAATGTAAGAATGTGTAGTTTAATCATCTATCAAGCAGAAAAGTGCTGCTGCTCTACAGTTGTCAAAAAGATGTAATATGCGTTTCGGCTCTGTCAGAAAGCTGCCGGATAAAAGGGAAGACTTTTTGCTCTTTCCTATAAAACCCCTCTATCACTGAACTGACAGTCACAACAGGCGTATAGTGCTCAAGTGAAGACAACAGATTTGGTCAGTCAGAGGGAGATGTCGGCTGGGGAGGTTTTTTTCTTCGACTAGCCGCCCCCCGCACTCAGGGATTAAGGGATAAAGTTGGCGTTATTTTATATTTTCTTTTTATCAACAAATCCCCTGAAGAGACCAGAACCAACTGCAGGGATGTGGTTCAGTATTTACACTGCTCTGCTCGTCTGGTGCTCTGAGAGGAAAATGCTACATGGGCTTTTTTCACAGTAATGAAAAGATAGGTCGGCAAAATGCAATAGAATGGCTTTTTGATGCGTTTAGAATAGTTTTGGGACGAGAAAGGGGTTCGAATCACAATTCTAGTATTAGCATTAATCCATTGTTGGCTATGGTGATTTCATGAAACCTGTTGGTAATTACAAAATAGCCACTAAAGTCAAATAAACCCATTAGGATCACATTCCCACTTTTGTTGACATTGATTGATGCTTAATGAGCTCCATCTTTGTTCTCTACTGCTACGACAGTCAAGGAGCATTTCAACAATCGTGATTTAGTAGTGTTAAAGGCTGATATACCAAGTTTGACCAATTCTTGGTAAACCAAGCATTCAGAAGTTCTCCATTTAGCGTGCTGGAGGAACAACATTTTCCCCAGGAAATATGATAGTATAACTACATAAACAAAATAGGTGTGTAAAGCAACAATTCTAATAAAGAATTGGAAAAGCTGCTATAATTTGTACTCAAGATTCTGTAAACAGCCTGCCAGGACAAATCGTTACTCAATACATTAACTTACATTTTAGCCTGCTAGTTCCTCTGGTTTACAGTTAAATTAACTTTTAATGCCATTGATAATTTATTAGGGTTGGAGTGACGCCGAGATCGAAAAGTGGCTGAAGGTATGTCGATTGCTGCTCAGTGGCTTATACCGATCCTCAGACTGGTATACAGATTATTGGAGTGGTATAAACCGATCCCTAGACTGGTATACAGATTATTGGAGTGATATGCTGCTATTATACCGCTGTTATTCCACCAACACAATACTGTATGTGCCGCTTGAGAACGTTATGGCACTGAGACTGTTGGATGGGTACCGCCCCCTGATGAATATGCAAATATAATGCCATTGGGCTGGTTTGACGACAAGTACTGCCACACTTAACACATTACCGCAAGTAAAGGAACGCATGTATGTTATGTTGGGTTTAATTAATGTCTATATGCATAACAACATAACATACATGCGTTCCTTTACTTGCGGTAATGTGTTAAATTAGCATTGTCAATAAAGAAAAAAAAATGTATACATTTATGGCAGTACTTGTCGTCAAACCAGCCCAGTGGCATTATATTTGCATATTCAGCATAATAGCAGCAGACCACTCCAATAATCTGTATACCAGTCTGAGGATCGGTATAAGCCGCTGAGCAGCAATCGACATACCTTCAGCCACTTTTCGATATCGGCGCTACTGTAGGGTTGAAAATAAATGTACTCAAATACACAATCTGATGAGAAAAATGAATGATGTACAATACATCTTGCCAACTACGTTTCAGTGCCACAGTACTCCTAGACACCATGAACATGTTATGTTTAACTTGGAAACATTGTGACATTTAGACAGCTCTATTATATTTAGCTGTTATTCCACAATACAATGAAGACATTTATTACTTGAACTACGCAAGCTGATGCGACATTATGTAAAATAAATATTGAAATAATCGTTATGAACGTGTTGAGAATTAATAAAACAACATGAACGTAGGCCAACTTAGTTTGAGATTGATCTAATCAAACCAGACTAAAGCATGTGTGGATGCGACTAGGGTGCTATTCACAGAATTGGCATCTTATTTGATTTTCATGCATTGATCGGATGCCAATAGAGCCACAGGGCAGAGAATCCACTGACACCTACGCAGTAATTACAGAGATGGCTGTCATGGCTGCATCTAGATGACCAGCCTTCGTTGACAGAGTTTTCTTTTAAGCCAGAATTATCTAACAGCATCTGAAGTGGCTTGCCTTGTTCGAACGCCTGCAATGAGAAAGCGGTTTGTAGCCATGCTAGCATGCTAACATTGGGAGACGTAGCGTTACGTTAGCCCTAAAGCATAATGTTTACCGTCTAAATGAGTTATCAAACGTTTACCTTGACAACTATAGTCAACGTTGTCGTTTTATTTTGCCAGCTAATTACAACAAGCGACTCGCTTACTCACTTTAAAAGCTAATGTGGTGGTTCCATGCAGGAACTCTATTTTCCTCTCGACGTCATCCTCTTCCCCGGCACCGAGCGGGTTTTTGACCAAGAAACTGAGACCGTCTCCCGGCGTGGCGTCAAATCCCATACCGCTCTGTTCTGGTCCACATCCATGGGTAAAAGGTTGACAATTGTCAAAGGAAAAATCCGCACAATCACTGTTCAACACACTAGCAAGTGCCATCTTTGAAACTGACTGATGAGCAAGCAACTTCCGCCGTGTGAGGATACGACAATTTATTGAGTCATGGTGGCGAAGACCACGCAGCGCCCTCTGTCTTTGTGGCGGACTGCAGACTTTGTGCCTCTATGTACAAGCACGTAAATAACCTGTGTGAACTGTGACCCAGGCAAACAAAAACAAGATTTACAGGCTTAACAATTTGGTAGGATGTTTGAACACAGAAATTATTGCGTAAATATTTATTAACTAGCTGACAGAAGTTAACTCTGAATTACTTGGTTTAATGTGGTAGCTGACTATTTCTAACCCTTGACCCATAGAAACCCCAAAAATATTGCCTCATCGTGAAGCATCTAATTCAGTCAGTCTTTTCCTTTCCTCAACCCTCTTTGCCCTCCTTTCCATGTCTCTATAATATTCCTCTTTCAGGTCCTCTCTTTTTCTTTGGCTCCATCCCTTGGCTGTGATGTGGAAGAGGTCCACATTATTTCCTGAGTAGGCATCCCTGTGAGTAGCTCTGAACACTGCTTCTCTTGCCAAGGAGACCGCCTCATCTTTACTCAGAGTCCAACTTAGCTCTCGATCCAGGACTCCATAAGCATAAGGAGAGCCTGAGCCGACAGAAAAGACGTCCCCCTGCAGTCTGGCTCCATCGCTGCACACATATATCAGCTTTGGGCCTCTGTGAGGAGATGCAGAATGTTCAATTGCAGTAGCGTCTTGGCTGAATGAGTCCTCTGACCTCTGGACACAGTCAGTGTTGTCTGCTTCTTTATCCCAGCCACACAGTGTAAGAGCCACACACACTTCAGTCCCTTTAAAAGGGTGCAGCATAAATGAAAGGAGCTTGGCGGTGCCACGGATTGAAAGGCGACGTCTGTGCCGCAGTTGGTAGAGTCTGATCTCTCTGGCCAGAATTCTCTCCCACAGCATGCAGTCCGCACCGCTACCAGAGGAGGTGACTACTAAATGGGAGTGAATTGGGGTAATCTTATGAACAGCTGGACAGGCAACAAGCCCCCCTGCACTGGCTCGTGTGTCTGCAGCTGCGATGACCCCACCTTGGAAGATGAAACCCAAGGTTGTTGTTCCATGGGACAGAGGAAAAGGCCTGCGGATGGTCACCGAATGGTTGGCTGGGGGAACGGGAAATGAAGGTCTTTGGTTAAAGGTGGTCAGGTATGGCAAAGCTGGTATCAAGAATTGCAGCGGGGTCCCATTGTTTCCAACAGATTTCTCTTGTCTCAATCCAAAATTGTAAGAGTCAGTTGTATGATAAGATGTGGCAGCATCTTCAAAATACGAGGCAGGGAACCACTTGCGATGTAAAAGTGTCTCTTCAAAGCCACAAACATCCTCCAAAGCCATAATAGTGTATGTGACACAGATTCCTTTATCAGTATATCAGAGTGTCTTTCTCAGAGAATGGCAGGAAAAAATAAAGTCACAAAGACAGAGCTGTAAGATCTGTAAGAAAACTGTTCAAACACACGAAAAAGCCTCAGAAATCCCACTATGGTTTGTATTGCTGTCTGCTGTCATCAACTCTAATTCTCTCACTGACTGTTTGATCTGAAAGTCAGACTTTTTGCGCTTTTATATCCCTCCCAAAATGACGCCTTTGTGTCCAAAAGCCTGTGAGTTGGCATAAGTGATATTTTATCCTTCCTGCTGTGAAAATAATATCAACAGACGCTACTTTCTGCAAACTCAACATGTTCCGCAAAGAGTCCGAGTCATCTTGCTAGCTGTGTGCAAGTTCATACATATCTTTGACATCATTTTCAGTTTGTTGCTAGAGGTAAGCTACAGCCATATTTTCCATACTGTAGCTGGGTCTAAAACATGACCCAGAGGCACAATACAACAGTGGTTATTTAGCTATTTCACATTAATGTAGACCTACATAAATTAGACCATGGACCCCCCTTTGTATAAGCTTTTGTCCTAGGGTCCCCACCTCATAAGACTTTCACTTTTAGATTTTGTATAAGAGAAAGTGTATGGAATTACCATTATCAAAATGGTCATGTATTCTGTCATGGTATTACTTATGCATGGAATTATAGTAAGTATTCCCCCTGTTGCTGTTGACCTCTGGAACATCTGCAAGGCCCCTTGGGGCACCCATACCCCACAATGAGAACCACTGCAAAACAACAACAAAATTAGGGATAGAAAAACTGAAGAATTAATTCATCTGATATAATACCAATCACATTTAGTCATTTTTTTCTGACGATAGAATCTATTTGTATGACTGTGACTTCAATTAATTATAAAACAAAACACATTTTATTAAAATTACAATTATACTATTTGTCATAGTATACATATAAACATCATAAACGTTTTTTGGAGAGAGATATTAAATATTGACATGAAAGCATCAACTGTTAAGTTCAATAATCATAAACTAAAGACCATAGATAGTTATCGCGGTAATTTAGAGACATGCAACAGGAATACTTGCGAAGCCATTTCGGGTCTTAATCATCTGCTACCCAATGAGAAAGCAAGCCCTTGCAGATCCAAGATGGCGTCGGTTTCCTCCTAAGACAGAGCGACGAGACGGTCCCAGTTCGATCCATTCAGTCGGCTAGAATCATGGCGTCCGCCAGTACAGGGGGTAGAGTGTCCTGCGGGAGAGACTTGAATTGCGTGCCTGAGATAGCCGACACGTTAGCTGCGGTCGCCAAACTTGGGTAAGGAAAGTGCTGCCTACCGCAAGATATTTTGTAGTGCAATTGAGTTTACTTGAGGGGCGCGCTGGTTTGCTAGCATAATGTCGGTGCGTGATGCTTGCTAAGCTAGCCGGTGAATTACCAGCACGTGCCCAATCACAACGATGCTTTACACTGGTGTCCAGTGTTTGTTATACTCCTATAGGCTGTTGTGTTGGAATGCGTGAGCTTGCGTAAATATGTGTCCGTGTTACCTCTGCTTGACATTACATTAAGTCATATGACTTTTTTAAAATGATGTGCTTTCTTTCTCCGGTGTCCAGGTTTGACTTCCTCTGCATGCCCCTGTTCCACTCGAGGTTCACAAGAGAGTTTGAGTTAGATCCCGCTAAATCCCGAATCGGTGCCCAGACCCGGTCAGACCTGCTGCTGTGTGGAAGAGGTTCGTGGTAATACCCTCAAGTTTCCATCATGTCATGTCGTCATAGACGCTACATTACTCTGTGTCCTGTCTTTAAATCAGATATCTGTATCCCTGTATGCTAAGAACAGGCCTCCTGTGACACAGTAGATGGAATCGGTGATCAAGTGTAAACCTATAGACTCCAGTTCTTCATTTTATATTCTTTGTTATTCTCAGACGTAATTCTGGTTTGGTTTACTGACAGCAATTAAATATATACTAATCAAAATTAGTTGGGGGTATGGGTGCATGTGCATGGATATGCAAAGTCAAATGAGATGTCGCTTTAATTTTGAGGACCAAAAAAGTCACAGCATAAATAATCAAGCACAGCATTAGAATATCCCAAATTCATTTTGAGTAGTATTTGTACAAAAATTAATAAAAAATAGATATCAGACTATCGTTGGAGAAGGAAAGGTCTGTACATGCTTGGGGTTTACACATTCCATCTATATTTATCTCGGTTGTCGCAGGTGTTAACGTTAAATGTCTGACATTAAGTATATAAGGAAACAGATTGGGTCTAAAGTATCAGAGATGCTTAAATTAAATCACATCATGAAATTACATTTTAAATGGATTGAAAACTAATAATTGTAGGCAACTATTTATCATTCATGGGCTATTACTTTTTGCAACCTGGAGCCAGTGAAATAGATGGATGTTCTCACTGAGAATAGACACGAGGGACTGAAAATAAATGCTAATATGTCAATTGATGCATTTTCTTAATTATCCATTGCTCTTGGTCTAGACTGGAATACACTAATTGTTGGGAAGCTCTCGCCATGGATCGACGCAGATGCAGAAATCCAGACAGAACGCAGAAACTCAGAGGCCGTAAGTTGCTCACTTTGGACAGTCCTATGACGTTCACTGTCTTCGAGGCCGTCAGGGATGTTGTTGCTGGAAAGGGTTCTTTACTCTCCAAGATTTTGTGTCATGAGTGAACTAATCTTTTCCAGTGTCTCCCATCTACCCTTCTGAATCTGCCCTTTTGTGTTATCCCCCCCTGTTCTTATCATTCTCTTTTTTCCTGTGGTTCTCTCCAGGCTCTGGCACAGGAGCTAAACTTCTCAGCCTACCTGGGTCTGCCTGTCTTCATGATCCCTCTGAAGGGCCCTTGTAACGCCAATCTAGCTCGCGTGCTGCTAAATCATATTCACACTGGACACCACACCTCAAATGTAAGACACACAGCATTGACAAACGAAGCATGCACATGTAGATGGCTTTTTAGATTGCAGAAAATGGCTGAAATCACCAGCTAACTGCTGTTGTCCTCCCCGGATGTGATTTAGTTCTGGATACGTGTCCCGCTGTTGTCTTCAGAGGACATGCGGGAAGATCTGATTGAGAATGAACCAATCACCTGCATTGATGACACAAGCGTTGATGAGAAGACCTGGAGCTGGTTAGTGTCACACCAGTCCACTTTCTTAGCAGTCGAGTGCTGTCTGCATGCTGAAACTGTTGTCATTGATTTCCTTTAAAATCGAAACTCTTTTTGTTTACTTGCCTCTGCTCTTTTAGGTGGCACTCATTTAGAACCCTTTGTGATTACAACAAGAGGATCTGTCTTGGTGAGAGAGCACACTGTGAAGCATGAGCCTGGGGCAAATTGCAGTGCATTAAAAAATAATTATGGTTGTGTCTGCTACTAAAAATGCACCCTTTTTCGTGTCCCTGAAGCTATTGAAGTCGGAGCAGACATGCCGTCAGACGCTGTGATCGATAAGTGGCTTGGGGAACCAATCAAAGCAGCCATACTTCCCACCAGCATCTTCCTGACTAATAAGAAGGGCTTCCCTGTTTTGTCAAAAGCCCATCAGCGTATAATCTTCTCTCTCTTCAAGGTATAATTCAACAGATTCAACTGAAATTAATCACCAGCCAAATGCTTAAGTGTCGTTTTAATGATTATAAAAAAAAAACCCTATGTCTTTTCTTAGTTGGAAGCCCAGTTCATCTTCACAGGAACCAGTCGTCACACTGAGAAGGACTTCCGATCCTATCTGCAGTACCTGGAATACCTCAACCAGAACCGGCCCGCTCCCAATGCCTACGAGCTCTTTGCCAAAGGCTATGAAGACTACCTGCAGTCTCCCCTCCAGGTGAGCTAGTGCTTCTTTGTGCTCATGTATTTAAAATGTGTATCTTTTTTTTTATCTTTTGTGCCTTTACCTGTTTAATAATGAAGACTGTATTTTTGTATCCCTTCCTCCCTTTTAGCCACTCATGGATAACCTGGAGTCTCAGACATACGAAGTGTTTGAAAAGGATCCCATTAAATATTCACAGTACCAACAGGTAAGACAGCTGTGACGGTGTGGAGTACTGGAACACAATAGAGCATAAAATGATCACAGTTTCATGTGCTAATTTTTACCCAGATCCCAAAATCCCAAGGGGACATTTTTAGACTTTTAGAAGCATTGATGCCAAAGTATGCTACATCCAACCTGCTCCGTTTCTTATTGCATAATAAGCTATAGGTTTATGGACATTTTATGTAAAGCTATGTGAAATGGTTATTTGACGCTGGATGTAGTTGTCTATCTCACAAACGGATAGTCTTCCATTTCAACAAACAGTCAGTGTATATTGGTTCATTAAAGAGGCATTATTTATCTTTTTGTGCAAAGCGGCCCAAAACCCCTAAAGTTAGCCATCCTGATCACGCACACCTCCTACTTGTTGTGAGTATGGAGGCGACATCTACAACCAGCATTTAGACTTTAGATCACACTGTGGCCATGTAAATAAGTTTGACTCATTTTATAGTCTACTGATGAGTTCTAATTTATGGCACAATGTATGTAAAACATAAATGCTAATGTAGCCTCTCGCACAATCATCTTACTTTTAAAATGGTCAATTTGCTGTCAATAGATGTTTTTGTTACTGAATCGAGAACTTGTAAAGAAAGAGCAGATTGTCACTTCCACACCACTGACATGTCTCTTAATGCACAATCATAGAGTTGTACAAGTTGTAATTAGTCTGTATGAGATTAACACGCAACACTGATGTTGTGCTTTGTCTCTGTGTCTACAGGCCGTATATAAATGTCTGCTTGACAGAGTTCCAGAAGAGCAGAAGGACACAAATGTTCAGTGAGTATTTGTACCGAAATCTGTGTACAATCGATGACAAAATTGTGTTTGAATTCAGAACAGCTGTGGCATTGAAATCACTATCTGGCTAACGACTTGTATATTTAGATGAAATTTTGCAACTGACCTTCCCTGGTAGATCTCAATATAATACCCATACTAGTAGAACGGGGTAATATTTTTGAGAGAAAATAATGACATTGTTATGATTGGTTAGCAACCTTTAAAACATTTTCTGTCTTTGTCACAGGGTGCTCATGGTGTTGGGAGCAGGTAGAGGTCCGCTGGTCAATGCATCCCTACGAGCTGCCAGGCAGGCAGACAGGAAGCTGAAGGTGTACGCTGTGGAGAAAAATCCCAATGCTGTAATCACGTGAGTGCAGTGCTACCATTAAAGTCGATGCCCTCGTCTGTGTCTGCAAAAATATTCACAGGATTGTCTTTGCAGTTACCTTTGTTTATTGAACATACCAGTATAAGTCCTGTCACATTGAATCACGAGTAAGCAAAGCTGAGGTTGAGAAGTCTGGTTAATGCATCCTGGTGTGATCAGATTTTTAAAGTGTTGGGAAAAAGTAATTGATTTTGTTGTATGTTGATGGCTCACTTGTTAGCCCACATGACTGACGTGGCTAATGATGGTAATGATGCCATGCACAAACAACTAGTTATAACTGGATAACTGGTTCATTCTTGCTCAGGCTGGAGAACTGGCGCTTTGAGGAGTGGGGGGATCAGGTGACAGTGGTTTCATGTGACATGCGGGAGTGGGCAGCACCTGAGAAGGCCGACATCATTGTCAGCGAGCTGCTTGGATCGTTTGGTGACAACGAACTTTCACCTGAGTGCTTAGATGGAGCACAGCACTTCCTCAAAGGTACGTCACAATTGTGATTTAACTTTTTTTTTTTTTTTTAGGACACTTTTAAAGAACCAACAACATCCAGATGCTGTAGTTGCAGAGTCATTGTTTGCCACATCAAACACGTGAAAAAGCATTTGTCAGCCTCTGTTAACTTCCATGCTTCCTTGCATCTCCAATCACTTTCTCTTTTCCTGTTTCTCGTCTTGCCACTCAGATGATGGCGTGAGCATCCCCTGTTCCTACACGTCCTTCCTGGCTCCCCTGTCCTCTTCAAAGCTTTACAACGAAGTAAGGGGGTGCCGGGAACGTGACAAGGATCCAGAGTGCCATTTTGAGACGCCCTACGTGGTGCGCCTCCATAACTTCCACCAGTTGGCTGAGCCCAAACCGTGCTTCACCTTCAAACACCCTACAAAAGGTAGAGACAAACATACTAAACTTAATGTCCGCCGTGAAACGAGCACACTACACATGTCGACAGAATGTTTTTGAATGGGTTGAACGCAGTTTTTCTTCTTTCAGATATGAACAATAACCGGTATCAGTGCCTCAAGTTCACAGTGGGTTGTAACTCTGTACTCCATGGGTTTGCTGGCTACTTTGAGACCACACTGTACAAAGATGTCATACTCAGTAAGTAATCTTTATTAAGGACAAGTCACGATGTGCTAAAATTGGATCCATACATTAATGATTATGTTGTGTGTGTTTTGGCAGGTATAAAACCAGAAACACATTCACCTGGAATGTTCTCCTGGTTCCCCATCCTCTTCCCCCTCAAAGTAAGTTATACACGCAGTACTCGATAAAAGTCCCTTGGCCTTTTTGTAAATATAACAATAGACGTGATTGCATTCACATATTAATCCTGTTTTCTTCCTCAAATTCTTCTTTCAATAGCAACCCATCTCCATATCTCGTGATGATGACGTCACAGTGCGATTCTGGCGCTGCAACAACGGGAAGAAGGTGTGGTATGAATGGGCCGTGACCGAGCCCGCCTGCTCTGCCATCCACAATCCGGCAGGACGCTCCTACACCATCGGCCTGTGAAGATGTCACACCCGTCAGCAGGCACACACACACACACGTTTCTGTAAGACTCGGTGATGATTAAAGTGGAGGTGGCCTGGCTCCTTTTTATATACACGGTTAAAACCTGGACTTGTGGTGCAAAACCCTCAAAGTTCCCTCTGGCTTTCAAACTGACCAGTGATAGGCACTCTCAAGCCGGCAATGGAAAAGTTGATTGGATACACCAAATTTTACAGCCTGTGTTTCTTTTGAAGTCTGTTTCAGCAGGGATGGACTATCACCTGCACGCAGAGGGTATTGTTGCTGTGAGATTGGCTCGTTCAGATTAGGTCAAACACCTCTCCACTGGTTTATTTTTTAACCCCTTTCATCGCTTGTCCCCCTCCCCACCGTTATGAACCGACATACAGTATCAATTTAACCAGACCTTTGCCTTATCAAACACACATTCCATACTGATAGTTACACAAGGTTGCAAATATGTTTTTCCTAAAATGGTAACGGTTAATCATGTTTATTCATCCGATTAGATCGAACAAATGTTCTTGAAGTCTGATTCAAGAGGGTTAGGGTAAGGGATTGGATTGGGCTGTAAAGTGTTCGATGTGATTGGATCATTCCATTGCTGTCCTAGGAATAAACAAATTGCACAAGGGATACACTATTCAGGTCACATACCATACTGTTTGGGGGGGCTTCCTCTTCATACCTTTATTTTGTTTCTATATGTTTGAACCAAGTCAATAAAGACGACACTGAAATGTCCTCCAAATATTCTGTTTGATATATAAATGCTTTGTTTGGTATCACCATACTCAATGTTTCGTGTTGATTTTAGAATAATAGAAGGAGGTGGTGCTGTAAGTTTTTCTTTAAATGAAATGGCAGCTGATTCTCCCAGAATGTGAGTTGTCCAGTAGATGTCACCCTTAGATGACCACCTGCGAGCCAAAAGTAATTAAGATGGTTGTGTACTCAGCCTACCCTGCCCTAATAGGTGTAAACAAATGGGTTTGGTGCAACTGGCAGGTGTACTGTTCAGGTTTCTTTTGGTGAGTGGAATGTTTTCATTCAAGTAAAAGGGGGTTTATTGGCGTGGATAAAAGTTTACATTGCCAAACTAAAATAATAAAAAATTACATTTTAAAAAAAGGCATACTGAAAAGGAAAAAAATAACTGAAGAAATTAGAACTGCAGTATAGAAAATGCATTATAGGGATATTATATAAACTGCAACTTAAAAAAATGTGTCATTTATTACCTTTTGAGCCTTGTGCCTCATTTGTGTCCTAAAAGACCTGTCAAATGCGTGGTTATAAGTCAGTGCAGCTGTCGAGATCAATTGAGCTCTCATCAATGCAACAAAAGCAGCTAAATATGCTCTTCAGTCACAGCTGACAGGGATTCTGTTTAATATGAATTATTGCTGGCATTTCTGGTGTTTGTGCACTCCACCTCCTGACACATATCTATTCTACACCCCTCATTCACCGTGTGTAACTTGAACATTACCATTGCGTCTACAAGTGTAGGCATACAAACACGCCCTGTCTGGTCTTATCATGGTACATACACTTGCTTGCACATATCTTGAACGCAGTTGCAGTTGGTTAGGCTAGACAGACAGATGGGGCCAAAAGAGGAATTAAATGTGTTGCTGCACCATGCAATTGTAACATATGTTGCCGATGTTGAAGAACGAGGACTTAGTTGTGGCTTAAGTTGAAAAAAAATCAGACTTGCACCTATCTTTGTGAGACTGTACACGTGTTAAGCTTTTCATATGGACGTTTGTTTTAGTTTGGTTTGACAATTTGAGAAGTCGAATATTATACATCACACACAACTACGACGATGTCAAGGATGATGCAAATATGTCCAAGATTGTGGCTATTGATGTAAAGATGACAAAGATGCATGACATCATACCACCCACAACCAACCCAATAAATACATACATCATTCCCAGCACTAACAACTAAAATGATATGAAATTACATCCAAATTATTAGTAGCATATACATTTACATTTTAAGTTTTTAACAAGCTATAATTTTACCTAATTTAAAAACCTAGTGTTCAGTCATTGTAATGGTTATTTGAGCAACTTCAGGTAATAACCAATAATACTTACTGTTTATTGATGCATACATTGACCCTAATTTGAAAATACAGTATTTTGGACACTATAACGGAAGGTAGACCTCCATCTAAATTTGGCTTTTTTCATTAAAACTATTTGATATTTAGGAAAATTATGATTTGGTTCTATTTGGGCTAATTTTAACATTTAGGCTGCAGGTGTGTCTTCAGTTGTATTTGTCAATGGAGCAAGCGCTGGGTCCTCACTACCGGAGGCGGGGCTTGAGACGTGTTGACAATTTTGGCTGCTCTGATTGGTTGAAAATAACCAGCGATTCTATTAATCGAGGCCGGTGGTCAGCTGGAAGTCTTTCGTTATCCCGCTCATCACTGCCAGCCGACAGGAGTAACGACGCCGAACATGAAGTTCGTCACTTAACGGGGAGCTTTCGGCGGGTTTCCAAGTGAGCGCGGCTGGAGAAAAGGTGGGTCAGCACTTTGAGAGTCGCTTGAGATTTAAACTGAGAAATAAAGCATGGTGGGTTAATTGGAGATTCCGACAGTCTTGATGGTCAGACAGGGGAAGAAATCCCGTGTTGGTACTGCCGCGAGATTTGTCCAACCGGTGAAATATAACTTAGGTAGGTAGGTCCTTTAAACTCATTTTGATTAAAACAGTTCACATTTATTTAAATTCTGTTTTCTGGTCACAATAATAGCTACCAGATACAGTGGCCGTCCGGGGCTGTTCGTCGTGTTGCACTGTGAATTATTAATAATGACGGGATGTGGCTTCTAATTTTAGCTCCACGCACCAGCCAACTAAACATGGAAACCTCTGCCGTGGGCATTTTTGACATCTTGTAGGCTGGATGAAAGTGGTCGGAAAGGGACTCAGCAGAGTGTCAAAAGAGCTCTATCAACAATTCTTCTTCTGTGCGCCC
>OMLP01016390.1:0-11717 GCA_900302685.1 Spondyliosoma cantharus
GAAAAGAAAAAAAAAATGTTTCTCATTGTATATGGGGTTTGTTTGTGGTATTTTGTTATTCTCAGCCTTTTCCATGCTTGTCCGAGCAGCCCTGGCTTGGTTTGAAATGTATTCATGAAGACAGGTTAGAGTCCAGAGTCACTGAGGTACTTCACTTCAGTACCGAGACCTTAAGCTGATCCCCCGAGCGTGCCTCAGTGGGGGGTAAACATTAAATAATGATATGGAAAACATTATGATGGAACTGAGTGTATTCATGGCCTGGGAAGAGCTTAACAAAGCTTAACGTACTACTTATGGGTTTTTTTAAGGATTTTAAAAAGACAGAAACATTTTCATGTAACTCATAGGCTCCTTCAGAAATATTCAGTGTCAGAACTTTCTGATAAGTCTCCGGGATCCCTGTATATAGTTTTGATATACTAAAAATGCTTTGTTCAGTGTGATTAACCTCACATGAGGTGGCTGTGTCTCTCTAATTGAAGTTATTGTTTTGTGCTAATTAATTACTTGTTTTGTTGCCAGGTGTGGTGTTCTCCTTGTCACACAGCTGTCCTTTATGTGTTCTCTTCCATATTAGGGATCACAGAGACAGATTGACGGATAAATAGACAGATGGGCAAACAGAGTATCAATATAGACCTGCAATGCGCCAAATGATCAAGGGTTTCTACACATCATTAAACTGAGAGAAACCAGGCAGGGTGGTCTGCTGAATATTGGATACGTTTTAAATATGCATAACATGATGCATACTGATTAAGGTCTAGGTCATCTTGTTATTTACCTTGAATCTGAAATGAACAAAAGTTCATTATTTGAAGAAGGTCTTCCAGTAGAGAATAGATCATAAGTATAAGTATGTTCGCCGGCCTGGCATGTGACTTTCTCAGCTCTGACACCCCCCATGTTCTCTGCTGAGGGTGCAGCTGAGTGCAAAGCGATTTAATTGTTGTGAGTATTAGCAGGTACATTTCTGGGCCAGGAATAGCAGATTTCTGTAACACTATGTCAGTTGCTGTGAAGCTGACAAGTTGCCGTTTGCTTAGATAGAGGTGCCAATATTCCATCGTGTCCAGAATACTGCATGATCTCACTCGTCTACGCTCATTTGTGATGTTATCACTTGGCACCTAAGTTTGAGAGTGCAGTGGGAAAAAAACCTATTTCAATAATTAAAAAAAAAAAAAAAAAAGGGTTACGCATTCGTGGGAATTTCACAGTATTTGCATTTCGGTGAGAATCACGCCTCAGTGAAACATGATATGATGATATTTTGCAGCACCGTTCTCTGCTTCTTATTCAAATTACGTCTGAGTCTCAAAACTTGAATATGGTCGAGCACAAATAACTCACATTAAATATGACAAACTATTCCCTGAATCTGTGTGGAAGATGTAAAGATATATGGGCATGCAGTTTTGTGCATCAGTCCCATCTGGGCTCTCTCTACCATTGGGCACCACATTCTGAAAAGCCTTGTTTATGATTCAAATTTTGCCCTATTGATATCAAGACATTTTCAAATAATCACTTAGGTCCTAAAGCCTCTGAGAAAATCATAATTTGGCAAAGAAATATTGTATTGCATCCCTTTGTATTTTACAGCACCATTTAAGACCTTTTAGAGACTGTCTGGTGACACATTTATCTCAACTGATGTTTGCTTTGTTGAGCATCCTGTTGAGATGAGGAGCAACTTAATGATGATAATGTTGGGACCTGAGGTGGAGGTGCAGTACTTTCTGTGCAAATTATGCTGGAATACAAAATAGCTGACTCTATTTGCATCTGTAATTCAGACACCTGACAGATCTTTGCAACCTGCAGTGCAGACCAAATGCAGAGCATCTGCTTCAATCAACTTTCACATGAAAAACACGGATGGGTAAACAGAGTTTATACTTCCTCACTACTTGGCAATCCGATTTCACCACAGAGGAACTCTGACTATCAAACTAGATAAGCAAAGTCAAGCTGAGTTCCTTTATGTCTCATATGTATATACACATACACTGTATATATCAGCGATACGCTAAACTAAGAAACCAGTGACTGCATTCCAATTGCATGTGACTCAATTTCCAAACAAATCCTGATAATTATTACAAACATAATTAAAGGAAATTAGACATTTGCACTGTAATTAAACAAGTTTAAACAATTAATGGATCAATTGATTGGTCAGCCAGAACAAAATTAATCAGCAAGAATTTTGATCAACGGTCTGAGGAACCCCGTGGAGTTTTCACTCTCATAGCACTGTGTTTTCTTTATAGGTCTTGTTTGTCTCGTGCCTGCACATGAGGACATGTACACACACTATGGTTTCACACTATTCTAGCTATTTTGCAGGTGGTGGTAATACGTTAAGTTACATAGAAATGTGTTACCAAAGGCTGTGAAAAAGAACACAGCTAGCTAGCAAACACAGATGTAATCAAATGCAGTGTTCGAACTTCAAACAACAATGTTGTATGTGAAAGGAAAACGATTCAGCATGTTTGATAGGCCTCAAGGATGATCACAATGTTGTATAGTGAACACTGGATATAAACCCAAATTAATCTAAATTAATTGTGCATCAAAATTAAAGCACTAAATCAGATCAGAACTTTTTGCTCTACTTGGTTTTAGCCCTTATTGTAATTGGCACATATTTTTCATCAGATTTCTTCAAACAGAATAAAGCATTTTCTACCTCGAGGACAGGAATGATTGCACGGTAAATTGTCACATCTGTGCTTTACTTTCTTTCATTCACATGCTTCTTAAACCTTAGTGCTTTATCAATGTGCTTTGTGTTTCACTACGGGAGAGAAATACTACTTTCATCACTATGTACTGTATGAAAGCGTAGACTGTTCACTCACAACATGAAGAATGGCACTTTCTATTGGGTTTTCCATAGAGGTCTCTTGCAAAAAAAGTTGGAATTTTAAACCACTAAAAAATATCTCAGGTATGTTAAACTCTAGTTACCCCTCAGGTAAATCTTGAATACTACTTGGAAAGACTTCCTCTAATTTGCATCTTAACAATGGACTGAATTACAGAGGGTAGTAAAATCTAAATGTTTCACCCCATTGGCTGATTTTAAACTTTTAACTTAGAATTTATATGCTAATGTCTGCAGTTGTCTGACATTTTATGGGCTTATGTCATGTCTGGTTGTGTTTGTTTTCTCGCTCTCTCTGTCGTTTAATTTTGTATTGGCTAAGAAGTAACATTAGTTTTTTATTAAGTTTGAGCTACGACATCTCTTCATAAAAAATTTTTTGGCCTCAAACTGCTCAAAAGCAAGCCCCCCCCCCAGCTTCCTCATTAGATTAGCATATTTTTCACACAGCAACAGGAAAACATTTTGGTGAAACATGGGAACATGTTTTAACCCACAGTGGGCATTGGACTGTTGACATCATCAACAATTAGCAGCTCTGCCTGCTGTCTTTAGACAAGCGTAAATGCAGAAACAAACAGAAGTGATAATCATACACTAAAACATCTGCCAGGCTCCAGAGTCTAAACAGTTCAAGGTTTGCTTTTGCACTGCATGAACAGTGGGTTTTGGCTTTGTTTTGCTCTGTGTCAGAGAGCTACAGAACAGCAGAGCTCACTGTGCAAAAAGCTCCTCACTCTCACACAGCAGGAGCTTTGTGTGTTGGCTGCAGTACAGAAAGAGCTGCATTATACCTAAGAGTCAGTGGGCAAAACGGCAGTCTACTCACTATATTCAGGCAGAGATAATGCCTGCAGTTTGCTGCTCCAGCTTGAAGCAGATTAGATTTACTGAAATTACAGCATCTAATTTGTGTTGTTTAACTGTATAATAGCCACTTACAATCTGCAATGAAAACAACTGTAATATTTTCTTTTCATATGACATCTGCGCAGACACAGACAATATGGACGTACACAATTATTTGATTCACATAGCTTCTTAATTCAATTTGAGGCCTGAATAGAAATTTGGGTCTGGACAGCGGCTGCAAACATGGAGAGAAGTCGTTTAGACTTTTGCTGTGAGGCATGGGGGGGCGAACTCTTTGAGTCAAACGCACCACTTCAGTATCTCCTTAATTGCTATCAGCTGCTGTTGACACTGAAGGGAGATTAAAGTTTCACTTTGTTACTGTCAGGGTAAGTGGAGCAGCAAATAGCTGAGCCTCCTGAATAGAAAACCAATTCCTGCATAATGATATAACAAAACAGATTCTCACTGCTCTGGGAATGAACAACGTAGCACTGAAAAACAAAGGGGACATCTGGCTATGGTTCAGACTGAAGTAATATTGTATTTAGTCTCCGAATAGTGGTGGAAATAAATTTGTTATCTCAATTATTTTCTTGGGCTGTTACAAAGGCGGCACCTCATCTCTTCCGTCATCTTTGTTTGGGTGTTTATTTTGCTGCTCTGCATACTCATAATGGGTGAAGGTCAACAGTTAATTGAGCTTAAATGGTAAACTGTGCACTTTGAGGTGACGGTGCCTAATTTCAGTGCAGTCAGTTACAGCCATGCAGTGTTGCCATATTGTACACTGTCAAATGTTCACCCCCGAGAGGATGATGATAAAATCTCTGAGCATGCTTCAGACCTTTTCATAATATTTCCATCTCTCAGATTTGACCTTTAGTATTTTGACATTCGACTGAATTGAGAGAAGAAGGCAGAAGCCAATAACACTGAGCTCATCCCGCTTTGTCTTCCAGGCTGACATCATCTCTGCTTCAATCATGCAGATCACTCTGGGGAGCCGAACTCTCTCTGCTGTCGACTCCAGCTCTACTGAAGTGATGGTAACTCCCCAGTTCAAAGAGGATTTGTGAACCGAGCTAAACCTGCTGGTGATGTGACCATTAAGGATGAGGAAAGATGAAGCGGTTGCCTCAAGATGTTTGTCCCAAAACATGGAAATCCCCCGATCTAACTCAGGGATGTCAAAATAACTGCGGAGCTAACCTCGTTTGTGGAATACTCTCCAGAAGAAATGTACACCCAACTCAGGCCAATCAAAGCTTTAGTATATATCAGACAAATTGATGTGATTTTCTCCAGATTATGACTTATTGTAACAGAGAAGTGTGTGCAGCAACTGTTTGGACTATCACGCATGAGCTAGTGTTGTATTACTTGAGATTGGTCTTAAAGGTCTGGGTTTCGAAAGCAGTCGTATTTTTACTCAGTTTTAGAAAAAAGGACTCTGGATTTTATTTCAAGACTGGTCCAGACTAGGCACGGGACCATATGAAAATTTCTCAACATGGTTTTCCTGAACAAAGTAATTGCGATTCACACTATCATCCCGGTGTTCATCAAATTAAAACGGCGTGAAACTCTTATAATGGCACTTAAATCACTTGACCTGAGATTTTGTAAAGAATTAATATTGTGCAAACAAATATGGAAGTTCCGATTTTAACTTTCTTTTTGTGGGGGATACCTTGGACAAGCTGTGTCGTCAGGCCTGGTAAGGATTTTGTAATGACTGAAAAGATAAAAATGCAAAATAATCTGGAAAACTATCTGGAATATCTAGAAGACAAGAGTCACCCAGAAAACCTAATGCTTGCACAACAACTGTTTCTTTGTTAGGTAGCTGGTAGAACATGGGTAAGGAGTGTTGAACAACAATGGTGTGGTTGATTACAGGTCCTTGTAACCCCGAGATTCCACCAGATACGTGTCCGCTGCCTTACGGCTCCGATCCGGTTTTGCTCCGCCGTCCGGCAACCCCCACCAGATGTGCTTTGAGTCCGCCACGGCGCAGTACGGTAGACGGCTGCCGTTGCGAGGCCGAGAAGGAGTTCCCGCGACAATCACATAATCACTCGTGACCGCAGTTATAAGTATGTGTCATAAAAACGAAGTGTTCCCGACCGAAGGATTAGCAGAAGAGCTGATCCGGTCTTGGTCTTGACTCGGTACCCTCTAGTCTTGGTCGTGACTTGGTCACAGTTTACATGGACCTGACTACAACACTGGCATGAGCAACCCAGATAGTTTGAGAGTAACATGCTGTCTACCACACTGCGCTTGTGTGGGTGTTCCTGTGTGCTTGTTTGTGCATGCGTGTCAGTTTTCTGTTGAATGATTTCCACGTATTGATTTCTGTGTCACACTTGTGCCCTGAATGCTGAAATCAGCTCCACGTCTCTTGTCATCCCTTTGATTTTGTCTGGAATTGATGAGCCAAATGACCTTACTGTTACTGAGCAGAGCTTTGATGACCTGAGTTTACATGAAAGGTACTAAAGACGGCAACATGAATGTAACTCGCCTGCAAACTAGACCCACTGGCTGATGTGAAGCGATTCCAAGTTATGTATATGTGATAGAGCCTCTTGGAGAAACTCCAGGAATTCATTAGAAAAAAGTTCCTAAGGGGAAATCTGCCTTGTGCTGCCAGAAAATCTGAACTTGGAGAACTTTTCAGTGTTATCCAAACCTGTGGCAGAGCCCCATAGACCTCTTAATGAGTTGTTCAATTCTTCCGCTCTATGAAGGAGGAAGTCAATTAACCCCAACAATAATGACGGATAAATCAAGTTGTCACAGTGCAGTAATATTTAATGTAGGTTATTGTTTCAGCCTGTAAGAGAATGTTGTTTCTGTCTATGCCAGTCAGTCATAATGTGTCAGTGCTATAGCAAATATACTACAGGGTACAAATGTGTCCTGTACAGGGGTTGAAAGTAACATGCAGGTAAATATGGTTCTCTTTCACAAGGAAACCTTTCATACATTGTATGCACAACTGGACTTTGGATTGCAATCTAAACATGTAGAAATTGAAGGACAATACTGTAGGGTCTATTCGTGGATTCATGGCAAATTCAGCCGGAGATCCCTTTGAAGTTTGCTTCAGGACCATTTTCCTTCTATGTGGATCTAATAAAGAAGATTTGGTCTGATTTTGGTCTTTGGTTTGGTCTGTTCCTTTCTTGGTGACTAAACATTACCAAGTTGACTTCGAAAGAGTTTACCCAAGTAAACAAACACGAGAAGCCTTTCTTTTAAACGAGAAACAATGGGGCCGCAACAACTTTACACACTATTCATAGTGTCTATCTATATTTATTAATCTATACTGTTTTGTTTAATAAAAGTGTAAATACTCCACCCAACTTGTGTTTTCAAGCAGTGCTCCTGTCGCAAAGAAAATTAGATCTGTTTCTTTTATCCTCATAGTAGCGACCAACAACAACACTATTGAATTATTTAGTCTATAATGGACACGTAACAAGCAGATAGAAACAGACCCAGTCTGTCATTTTCTCGGGAGATTTCGTACCAGGTGGAAGACAAAATTGCACAGTTAAAGCGAAGCCAATGGTGTCATTATTCTGTAGCCATTATATTTTATAATCACCATTTACTTAATAGTGATACCATAAAGCAAAAAAGCAAGTCAAGTCAATTGTTTAGTTTCAGAAAATAATAAATAATGAGAAAGGCACATCATACTGTACATTACAAGAGCAAGTATACAAGTGGTTTTAATTGGAGTCAAGGGGAAAAAACGCACCATAATTTAATTTGACTATAATTCCGTTCATACGTAAGACAATGGCATCATTTTCATATACTTTATGTATTAAAACATCTAAAAGCTAAATACTTATCAGATGTGGGAACCTGGGAAAAATCAAATCAAACTGGGGTTTGTGGTCTAATTTGTGTCAGTTCAGGGGTCCTTGACGTGAAAAAGTTTGTTTAATCTGTTTGATGAATGTTGGATTAATCAAACGTTTGTCCTGCGATTGAGGACCAGCTGTCCAATGTGTCTGAAGTGTTTTAGTTGCCTAACGCTAGCAACGCCTTAACAATATTTTAGTATACTGTATTTTCAGCCTTCATCACACTGAAGTTGCGACATGCACACATTGTATAAATGTAGTAATTATATCATTTTTTCTGCTGTGATAATTTGATAGTTAGAGGTAGAGTAGGAGCACTTTGGAGTGCATTGGGAGCTAAATGGCTACAGCGCATGTCACATAATCACAGGGACTGTTGTTGAACTATCCAAAAATATCGTAAAAGATAATCTTAAGAAGCAGTATTAGGAGCAGTACCTCTACAGCTTTTACATCAGTAAGTTCAAATCAATTAAAAAAGTCCTTACCTTTTGCTTTTACCAAAGAATATTCAAAAAAAACACGCTCGACATCACTAACACCTGGATAAAAACTCTCAATGTCAATATAGAACTACAATGTGGTGTTATGTGGTATGTGCTGAAAGTTCAAACTCTGTCACAAGGGTTCTCTCAGGTCTCTTTGGATACTGAAGATGCTCCAAGGATCTTTGAGGCATTTCTCACCTGTTCTAAACATAGCACCTCCCATCTGTTAAAGACTTTAAGACCGAGTGTCTGAGGAATCGACTTCCTGCAATCTGGGTCTCTATCTCTCTGCTCTCCTCTCTGTGTTCACCAGAGACTGCACCTCTGGTGACCCTTTATTCAAGATGCTGAACAAAATACAACCGAGTCCGTCGATGGTACATAAGAGGACTGACTGCTGTTTTAAGTAAGCCAAAAACAAGTTAATGTACTCACTATTGTGCGGACGAGAGCAGATTTTCCCCCGAAATCCACAGTATCATCTCTGTGTGTAATCATGTGAACACAGACGAGCGCTTCAGATTTTTTGTGAAAACAGGATGAGTCTATCTCTAATGTGACCACAGAGGATGTTTCTGCAGCACCGTTTTTGGCAGCTCACTGTGTCACAGTCAGCCCCGGTCCCGTCCTACAGATCCATCATTGAAAGCATCCTCACGCCATCCATCACAGTCTGATATGGCTCTGCCTCCCACCGCTCCAAGGGAAGTGTGTCATTCAAACCTCTGAGAGGGGTTTTAGAGACCTGGCTGCACTGCATCACACGCACATACACCTGCACTAGAACAGGGTGAGGAAAAAGGCAAGGAAGATTTTTGCCGACGGGGACAGCCACCTGTTTGGTTTACTTTAAATCACAAACATGGACGGACACGCTTCTTTTCAAACATGAGAGTCAAAATGCAGAGATTGCTGACGCTTCACAGTTTAAAGCCTGGAGCTATGATGTAAATATCTAGACTGTGACATTTAGATGTGAGTGAGGAGGGCGATGTCCAGAATTTAATATCATAAAAGTACACCATATATTAGCCTGGAAGCAGTCGTCAACTTTTGATAAGGCAACGTGTCGAGCTAATGAGTGACGACTTCACAGACGTAATGAAGAATGTGGACGTTATTTTTTGTGTCCCGAAGAAACAAACAAACATCTTCTTGAAGTAATTTATCTACATATTTTTTAAGTAGTTTTTTTAATGCTAATGTCATAGTTTTGTTTGTTTAAATCATAATACTCTAAAGACGATTCAATTCAGACCACGGAGGACAGACTTATTATGAGAAACATCTTTCAGTGTAATGAAGGATATTATAGCAGCACCACAACCCACATCCTCTAAGTAACTATAAAGTTGAATGAACATCTCTCTGAAACAGCATATTCATATTTTATAATATCTGTGAAGGCAGCATTTATTATAGGACTGTTGCATATGACTGCATTAGCTATATCTAGGAGTATCTTATAAACTGGGTTCTCGATGTTTTGTTTTAATTTCACTGACGTTTTTCTTAATGAAACATTTTTTTAAAGAACACATAAGGCTGAAATAATTTAAGTCTTTTAAGAAACTGAAAATCTATTTGCACTGTAAAATGTAACCACTACAGAATACATCTATTGAATTCAAATGCAACATACTTTCAAAACCCATCTACCAGAATTTGTATACTCTGAACTAAAGAGGTAATTTTCAAGTGGTGCAATTCAAATATGTGGCTGCAGTTACTCATATTCAGATAGAACACTCAAGAGCCACTCAAGAGCTACATTTTAAAAGCTGCAATGTATAAAATTCTCTAAACTACAAAGAGGAGTAAGTACCTTCAGTGCTTGAATGTTTCAAGCTTGAATTTTTCAATTCTCACCATATACTTTGGTGTCTGACTCTCCACCTTCTGATTTAGCGAGCCACATTTTTTAGACTCCACTTGCATTTTTTTCTACTGACAATGGGCAACAAATCCAAAAACAATACAGTGTTTTTGAATACCGATAGGGCGCTTATAATAAAAAAAAAAAAAAAACATTATTGCAAACACAACGTGAACAAAAGCATTATCCAAACCGCCACAACATACCATTATAAATGAAGCATTCTGACACAGAAGAGATGCCCCTGCCTATAGATCATACTTTCAGATGTGCAAGGAACTAGGGTTGGTCAGTGTCTATCAAACTGGCATTTGACGCTGTCCACTGTGAAACACCATGATGGAGGATGACAGGGTTTACTATGTGTACCCTACAGTTGCTTTAAAGCAGGAGTTGCTTACGAGCTCACCACTGTAGACACAAATGCCTGGCAACTGTCTCACCCGGCTGAGAAAAGTGTCTTCCCTTAGATTCCAGCTGGTCGAACAATCCTACATACATCCCCACGTTGGTTTTAAAAGTGCATTTTCCTCCACACCACGTGTTCATTACTTAGCTGTGTTCAGCCCCCGGAGCTTGAAACACAGTTAGCTGGCTAGCTACACAGAGGAAGCTGAGCAAAAGAAGATCAATACAATTGAAATGAACACACTAACAAGGATGGAACCGAGCATCTTGGGTTCACCTACCTGAGCCGATTTCATAAGAAAAGATGAAGCGGGACGTGGTGCCAGAGTGCGCGGACTGGCATTAACAACTAACCCTTGTTATATTGTCTCCATGGCAAGATGGCATTAGAGGATCAGCCATCAGATCAACCCTATAGGGAACACGCTTGTTTGGTGCAGACCTCAGCAATAGTAACATTATCATCATTTGTACTGTTATATTAACATATAAAAATGACCACTCCCACTAAAATCTTGACTCATATCGCAATGACAATAACTTTTGAAAATGAACACAAAACGTCTTATAATCTCTCTATCTGAATTCGTGAAGCCAGTGGTTTTTAAACGTGAGTAATTCGGTTTTTTTTTTAAATTGCAAACATAATGACTTGTCTTCGCTGTGAAAGCACAGGTGGAACTAATAACATTTACAATGCTCAAGTCCATTTTAGTGTCAGAGGAAGCCATCCCAGTGAGTTAGTATGCATGGTACCAGAGCCCTGAAATTAAACTAAATGGGATGCGACCATCATTAAGGTTATTAATTACACCTGTGCGTTTCATGACAAGTCAAACCCCCTGCTGTGAAAAGGGCCATAAAAGGTGAGCAGCACACCGACTCGCTGCTGAGATAAATTACAGCTACAACTAAAAGGTGAGGTGAATATTTGTGTAGTGGCCAGCTCCTTCTCTGGTCACAAGTCAACTCTGACAGTAGCCAGTACTTGATTATATTTTCAGAGTAAAAAAACGAAATAGCGTCCAGACATGCTTGAATCGCTTCCAGGTTATCTACTACAAAAACAAAACAAATCCGAGCAGCCAGGGTACAAAACATACACCAGCCACATCCCTGTGTCCTCCTCCACGACATACAGCACATGGGGGAATCCTCTCTGCTGTGCATGGCTGATCATCTGTCACTAACACTGATGCAACCGGTAAGACATCAACATGGCTCTCACATGATGAAAAATAGCCACAAGCGCGAAAGATAACCCCCGCCCAACACAGTAGTAGCCTCAGTTCACTAGTCCACAG